>JAVIWB010000047.1:0-132567 GCA_031893035.1 Dermolepida albohirtum | reverse complement strand
TATAAACAGTCGATATCCATTAATAAAATTTACATATGAAATAACAAAAGATAAAAGTTTACCATTTTTAGATTTAAGAATTTCTATTTCAAACAATTATTTATAAAGATTCGTACACTTATTACAAATATAAAGGGAGTAATTTTTTTAATGGGTTTTCGGGCGAAATTTAAATTAAAAAGTCTTACTATTTTTTGCCCACAGTAGTATATCAACCTTTAATGATCAAGGCAGGGTAAACTTATAATCTTCTGTGTGTTTTTTGAGGGTTAATTAATTAATTCTGAGATCGTCTCTTTGATAAAAATAGCCAACAAAATTCCATTTGAATTTTACGAACACCACGTGCATTGGTGTTCTTGTTTCACCAACCTGCTCTATTAACCTTCCCTATAAGGTCGATAAAACATTTAATCCGGCTTTATTCAAATTGTTGACAGAAATGTATTAAACCATTTCTAATACAGGGTGACCACGGGAAGTATTAACATTTTGAAAACAGCAAAAGAGTGTTAATTTTTTAAACAAAAAATATATTTACTTTTCTGACATGTTTGTTAGGATATGCCATTTAATTTAACTTGCAAAAATAAGGTCAGGAAGGTGACGGCCGTCTTCTCTGATGCAGTTTTCAATTCTGTTGAGGAAGCTCTGCCATACTAGCTGTAGTGTCTCCTCGGTGATTAGTGCCACCTCTTCACGAATTGCCTCTTTCAAATCTTCCAAATTACGAGGTTTGCGTTGAAAAACTTTCTCCTTCAAATGTCCCCACAAAAAAAAAATCGCAGATGTTGAGGTCGGGAGAACGAGGAGGCCAGGGCACATCTCCAAATCTTGAAATGACATGACCTGGGAACAAGTTTCGCAGCAACGTCATCGAAACTCTTGCTGTGTGTGCAGTAGCTGCATCTTGCTGAAACCATATGTCCTGTTACAAGTTGAGCATCTGCAGTTGATCATACGCACGTACCGATTCGCGTTCACTGTCACCGCAACTCCATCCTCTTCAAAAAAGAAGGGGCCAATAACATGTTGTCTCGACACCGCACAGGAGAGGTTTCCCATGAAGCTGTCTTGGGTTTTCCTCTGCCCAGTATCTGCAGTTCTGTTGGTTCACTGTCCCATTTAGGTAAAAGTGAGCTTCATCGCTCATGAAAATCAGAACGTCAGGCTCATCGTGAAGGAGAACTTGCATTTGAGTAGCGAAATCCAACCGTTGGGGGTAGTCAGTTTCTTTTAACTCCTGTACACACACAATCTTGTAAGGATGAAACTTGAGATCCTGTTTCAAAATTTTTCGGACCGACTCACGTCCCATGTGTAATGAAAATGCGTGCAGTCGAGCTGAACGACCAAGACTCCTAATCATTGCTGTTCTCACTCTGTCAATGTTCTCCGGAGTCCTCACTGTTCGTGTAGCGCCTGGTGGTTTCTTCCCCATAATGTTGCCTGTGGACCGAAAACTTGTAACCCATTTCATAATCGTTGGTCGGGTAGGTACGGCTCCATGCCGTCCAACGTTAGAATGAATGCGAAAGTCACGCTGAGCCGCTACCACTGAACACTGTTTCTTACATAAGAATCGTACGTAAACACGCGATGTTGAACTGTCCACGGCTCCATTGCGACTGGAATACCTAAATGGCCACTGCTTGGGAGGTGAATGACCGCCCTCCCCTCCCCCCATGATTTCGAGGCCGAGTACAGTCGCATCAAAAATGTAAATACATCCCGTGGTCACGCATTATAATATACCCGATTATAAATTATAAGTTTGGGCTTTTAAATGGCGTAAGTTCAGAAACTTGTAATCACTTAAAAAGTTAACGTTGGAAAGAGGAAACAATTGGAGTGCCATCTTCTTATAAATGATCAATCATCAACAAAAAGTAAATGCTAAGATTATGGTCATATAATTACAAATCTACCAGAAAAAATTTCAATCAATACAAAGACAGTAATTACATGATTCTTTTTTAAATTAAATTCCATTAAATCAAATTCAAGTTTCGACGGAATCTGTAATGACTAAAATAAAATCGGTCGTATTGATTACGGTTTACAGCGGACAGATGCAAGAGGGTGTTAAGAATACAAAAGAACAATTAAAAATATACGTATTTTACTAACATATACAGGTGGCATTTTATGTTTGTAACAAACTGCTTTCCGTTCTTATTTGAAAAGCTGAATGTACGAGGGTAGCCGTTTATATTTCGGGAGTAGCAAACAAAAAAAATTTGTTATGGAAAATAGTTTTATTACTTTCCAAAATATTCTCCTTGAAAATCAATGCACATTTGCATTCGTTTAAACCAATCCGAAAAGCATTGCTGCCACATGCACACGAATGTACGAACGTCAGAACAAGGGCGTGTCCATCTCGCTAAACCAGTAACAAAATTACCAGAGCGTAGGTAGATGAACACAAATCTCGACAATTTGCCAATAGATTATTGTTAGAAGTATCGCGTTTCAAGAAATTCTACTATCATCAGGTAAACTTGTCTTATTAACGAACGATTTTTATCGTACCTTTTCGATACATAGAAATAATGAAAAAACATTACCTCCCTCTGCCGTACAAATAAACGATTGTACAAGTGATAAGCTTTACCTGATGATAGGTAGCAAACAGGGTGTCATTAATATTGGAATGATTCTTTTAACATAGATTGAAGCCAGGTAGATGAAGAGAAATTTCTAATACTTTAATATTAAATATTAAAATAATATTAAAAACAAAATATAAAAAAGATTGTATAAAATTGACGGTCCATAAAACAATTTCGCAAGTGTTCTTTAGAAAAATCGTGTTTTATGGAATTAAAGACTTAAGAAATTTCTATGTAATTTTGCCTACGTTTGCTTAAATGTAATTTAACTAAGTTTTGGTTCGATTCAAACATACAATTGTTATTACTTCCGATAACAGTAAAATATTAAACGATTGATTTCAATTATTTCATTTCAACAACAGAAGCCAGTACACTTGGTAACTAGATTTTAATTGTTTTGTTCTACAGCGAATATTTTCTTTCAATTAATATGAAGAACCTTGCACTACTATCTTTGTGCTTCTTCATGATTTGTAGCTGCCCCATTGTGAAAACACAGGATTTTGGTAATATGTATGTAATTAGTTTTACACTTTCCAAAGCAGAATTAATGAAAAATTTTAACTACGTTCACTTATTGCATTAATGTCCTTTTTAGACCACTATGCAAAGAAGTACGTCATAACTGTAGGCTTTGTCGTACAGAGGAGAGTAATCTAGGATGCCTTCCAATGGAATGGAAAGGTTACATACTACAAAGTTTATTATGTAATATCGATGATAAAAAAGTAGCTGTGCGTTGTAGGTATCATATAGCATAATAATGTAAAAGTTTATCTGGTACCAGAATAAAAGAATCTCTCTTTAAATAGTATAGATTTTATTTAGAAATTTACTACACCGCTATAGTGCGACCAACTTTAGTTGGCCGACGGAAAAAATGTGAACTAATACGCGAAACTCTTTACCTCTCATCTCCTTAACCTTAAGTACAATATCATATCTATTTTGATCTATTTGTTGTTTGAGTTTGTAGGTTAGTTTGTTGTATAATCTAATAGGCTGCAGTCATAACCTCACATTCACATGTCAAACTTTTGAATCAAGCGCCCCAAATTTTTTTCTCGGAGTGTATCTTTTAAAACGATCGTGCTGCTTGACTGGCCAAATTGAATTGGCTTTCATTTACCGTTAACTTTATCGACTCAGGATGATCTAATTAAAATTAATATTTTTTATATACAGTCAGTAACAAAAGTGTCTGAACACCCCGTGAATGTTGACTGTCATATTTACTTCCATTTAGCAACACTAAAAATCTCCAATGACAAATGTTATTAATTACAATTACAAAAGAACTTGCTAAATATTCTAACATCGAATGTCGGAAAAAGTTTTCATAAACTTCGTTTTGATAAGATGTTTCGCTACTGTAAGAAATAAATTTAGAACAAAGTCAGTAAATCCTCTTCATTTAAAGAAATAATTTAAGTTATAAAAGACTCGTTAATTGTTTGCGTAAATTTATGTACATACTTCTTGGAAAATAAATTAGCATATTATTCTAAAATAAGCCGAAAGTAAAAATACTATATATTATAAGCTTACATACAGTCAATCAAAGCATATTTACTTCCATTTGACAATGTTAAAAAACTCTAAAAACCTCTAAAAACAAAATGAAAACGAATGGATATTTTTTTGAAGGCGGAGAACTTTAAATAGAAATAAAACACAGAAAAATGTTTTTAATATCCATGGAAATGTCTTTATTTAAAAGATAATTTTATGGCATTAATATGTGAATATGATTTCGGGCATGTGGCAACCGCGGCTGGCGTGTACATGACGTAATCTAGAGGTCCAGTTTTCACACACTCTTCTCAGTAAATCAGGCTGTACAAGGGTAGCCATTTATATTTCGGGAATAGCAAACAGAAAAAAATTTATTATTTAAAATAGTTTTATTGCTTTTCAAAATATTCTCCTCGAAAATCAATGCACTTTTGCATTCGTTTAAACCGATCCGAAAAGCATTGCTACCACTGTGAAGGCGGTATCTCCAAATATGACTTTTGAATGCCTTAACCGCCTCTTCCGGCGTAGAAAATCGTTGACCACCAATTATTCTTCACATGTGGAAACAAAAAGAAATCACAGGGTGATAGATTAGGGCTGTACGGCGAACGGCTCATCAATTCAATGTTTTGCCTTGTCAAATATTCAATTGTTTGAACCGACCTGCGGGAGCTCGCATTGTCATGGTGGAGAATGATCTGTCGTTTTCGTTTTGTTTTCCTTATTGTTTCAAAAACTTTTGGCAAACAAATAGTTGTGTACCATTCGGAATTGACCGTACTGCAACTCCTCTAAAGGTACGGTTGCCACGTGACCGGTTTTTCCAAAAAAACAGGCGACGATTTGTTTTGATTTGCTTCGAGCACGAACAACTTTTGTTGGTTTTGGCTCATCTTGGAGTACCCACACAGTCGACTGCTGTTTGTTATCGAGCTCATACGTGTAGATCCAAGATTCATCACTTGTGACGACTTTATAAATGTTCTTTTAAACACCGCCATTGTATTTTTTGTGCATTTCTTGCCACCAGTCGACGCTAGTCCTTTTTCGAGCGGTTGTTTAATTATGTGGTACCCAACGTGAACATAGCTTCTTAACTGCTAAATGTTCATGCAGGATCTTATACACGCTGGTGGTCCTAACACCTAGAGATGCCTCGATCTCATGGTATGTCACATGACGGTCTTGCATTATCAATTCAGACACTGCATTAATGTTTTCCGACACAACATTTGACACAACAGGACGACCTTCACGAAATTCATCGTCCAAAGAACGCCGTCCAAGTTTGAATTCACTATACCAACAATATACTGTAGTTTTCGATGGTGCTTCATCACCATATAAAGAATTCAGTTCGTCGATGCACTCTTGTTGAGATAATCCACGCCGAAAGTTATGAAAAATAATTGCACGAAAATGTTCGCGGGTTAATTACATTTTTTTTCCGTCATAAACTTTTCAAATTACTGCCAACAATAGAAATAGCGACTGGATAATAAAACTGTCAAGGTAAATTGATTGTCAAAAATGTCAAAGTTCACGATGCAATCATCAAATCGGAGGCAACATTAACAGTGTTGCCAATTCCCCAAATATAAACGGCTACCCTCGTATTGGGTAGTCATAAATTTTTTGCGGTTGCACGTTATAAATTTTAAGTCTTATTTGTGATGTAATTATTTTCTTTACAATTTTTAACCATGTTGTTATTTCGTCCAGTGACGAGCTTGAGGGGGACGAATTGGGCAATCGCCCGAGGCCTCGCGCTTACAGAGGTTCCGCGCAGCAACCCGGAAAAAAGTTGTATTTTTAGAAGTGCTTATATCTTATTATTATTAATAATATGTTTGTACCAGGTGGCGCAAAATAATGTCATAATTTGAATTGACTGCCATTTTTGCAGATGGCGCCAAATGTCACTGTGCTTTGACATTTTTGATGTAGATATATTGTACATATAGAGAATTAGTTGTCAACAAGCCATGGAGCGATACACACCTAAAGAACGTGGAATTATTGTTTGATAAATTTTCAGTCTGTTGTTTTAGCGCAGCGTGAATTTCGTCGTCGTGTTCCATGTGCTCGAACAATTAAGCGTTTGGCTGAGGGCCACGTGCAAACTGGGTCTACTATAGACGTCGCAAGAAGTGGCCGGCCTCGTATTGTTCGTTCGACCGAGAATATCGCTGCTGTTCCCGACGACGTCAGAGAGAATCCACAAAATTCAACGAGACGACGATGCACACAATTAGGCATCAGCAAACGTTCGTTGCAACGAATTTTGGTGAAAGATTTGAAAATGTTCCCCTACAAAGTGCAAACTGTTCACGAATTGCTGCCTGCTGACCGTCGGACAAGGTTAACTTAGTGCCATACTCTGTTAAACTTGGTACAAGAAGAGGTTGATTTCGTATCAAAAATCATGAGTGACGAAGCCCATTTATACTTAAGTGGTTATGTTAACAAACAAGACTTGCGTTCCTGGGGCACAGAGAATCCACATGAAATGCATGAAGAGCCATTGCATCCCCTCAAAGTAACTGACTGGCCCTTATTTTTTTTGAAGACGCCGATGACACACTACCGTAACCGTAAATGATGAGCGTTACAGGCAGATGCTAGACGATTTTTTTTGCCACAAGTTGCGGCATTGGGTCTCGATCATTGTTGGTTTCAAGAGGACGGAGCAACCACTCACACAGCTCGGGCAACGATGAAAATTCTGAGACACCAATTTCCAGATCTAGTGATCTCCCGTTTTGGAGATTTGAACTGGCCGTCCAAATTGCCAGATCTAACAGCACCAGACTTCTTCGTTTGGGGCTTTTTAAAATCTCGCGTTTATGACAACAAACCACGAATCTTGCAAATCTTGAACGCTAACATTGAAGAAGAAATCGCCAATTTGGAGCCAGATGTTTTGCGAGCAACAATTCAAAATACCGTAAAACGAGCGCAATTATGCATCAATTCGGGGGGTGGCTATTTGAGCGATACAATTTTTTCCAATTAATGTCATCAATTTTACACTTTCAAATAAACTTTTTATGAAAGCGGAGCTCTTTTTTTGTCATTTATAACAAAATGGCAGCCAGTTCAAATTAAGACATTACTTTTGCGCCACCCGTTACTAATACAATATTTGAAAACTCCAAATTTTATATATATATATATATATATATATATATATATATATATAATCATCCCTTTCTGCCTTAGTAGGTGTAAAGGTTACACTGTATACTTTCAATCCCCTATTAATCTCTTCCATCTCTCCTTATCTTTAGCCAACTTCTTTGGTTCCGTCCACGTTATTCCCTTTTTCCTAATCACCTGTCCCACTATATCTTCCCACCCCTGTTGTGGTCTTCCTCTCTTCCTCCCCCCAATCGGTTTGGACTCCCATACCATCTTCATATATATATTAGAAAAGTCCCTTTCTGCGTTCTCGTGGTGTCGCTGTGATACTTTCAATTTTTCCCCTATATATATATATATATATATATATATATAATCTCTGCTCGACATTCTCTGCATATGTCCCCACCAAGCCATCTGTCGCTGTCTATTGGGTTTATCGATAGCTCCTTTCTTATTTCCGCATTTCTAACTCTGTCCATCCTATTAACTCCCATGACTCTTCTGAAATACTTCATTTCCATAGCATTCACTTTACTTTTTTCCCATTTATTTAATACCCACGTTTCAGCTCCGTATATTAACATTGGTCTGTACACGCTTTTATATACCTTCATCTTAGTCTGTTTACCAATTTCCTTCTTGCTTATAAAACCTCTATTCAGGCATAATATAGTTTATTCGTTTTTTCGATTCTGTTATTTATATCCAATTCGTGATTTCCATTATCCTCTATTATACCCCCAGGTATCTAAAACCCTGCACTTGTTCTATTGGATTCCCATCTATTGTTATGTTTACTTGTTTCCTATTTTTTGCGATCACCATTACTTTTATTTTTGCCACATTTATATTCATTCCCCATATTTTCAATGTTGTGTTCCATACTACCAACGTTTCCGGCAAATCTTTTTCTTTCCCATATATTCTCGGTATGCCGTCGGCAAACGCGCATTCAGATATTTCGACTCTTGTCAGATTCCTGTGCCCAACTAACAACGGTTTTCTGATTGTTTCTCTGACTTCCCTCATTATCTCGTTTATATAGACAATAAACAATTTTTTACAAATTTTTTATTTATTTATTACTTTTGAATTTCTCTTTATTCATTAGGGGTACTTTACATTTTACTTATTTTGCAAAAAAGAGCAAGGGCCTCGCAAAGATCTGCAATCTGGAGACTAGCAAACATTAAGACCGTCGCTGCTTTCGTTTGTAATTTTTGAGTTGAAACATATTCTATTTTCTTATATTCTTCCGTAATTATTTTATTTACGTGTTCATCTTTTGTTGTCGTGATGGTTTTGTTAGATTTCTCTTCTCTAAGTACTTATAAGTTTGGGTTTTTTTTATTATCCCCTACTGGTCGAAAAACCCAAACACGAAAGAATAAAATTTATAATTAAAATAAATGAAATTGTTGATGCCTTCGCTCGGGTTTTTTCCGATGTTTTCCGTCCGGGCTCTGTTCACACGGGCACCGAATCGTATAATCCATGTTTTAACTCATTGTACCTGACACCATTCACATTGAGTGATGTTCTTCAGAGTATTAATGTACTCAGGGCTGATTTTGCGTCGGGTCACGATGGACTTCCTAGTTTTATCATTAGGGACTGTGCTTCAGTTTTGTGCGAACCACTTGCTGTTATATTTAATTTGGCCATGACGACTTCAACTTTTCCCGATGTCTGGAAGATCACTAGAATCGTTCCTGTTTTTAAGAAAGGTGATCGTTGCTCTCTCCATAATGATCGACCAATTAGTATTCTGTCTAATTTTGCTAAGATTTTTGATTATATTCTCCACCGAAAACTTACTAAATGTTTGAAACCCTTTATTTCTCTGCAGCAGCATGGTTTTACTGCTGGTAGATCCACTGTTTCCAACTTAGTGGAAATAACATAATTTATTAGCGAGTCAATGGACAATAGACAGCAAGTGGATGTCGTTTATACTGATTTTGCTAAGGCTTTCGACACAATTAACCACTCAGTATTAGTTTCTAAATTATCCAGCTTTGGATTTTGTCATTATGTAATTGATTTGATCTCTTCATATCTACATAACAGAAGTTGCTATGTTTCGTATAATGGATTTTCGTCAGATGTACATACTGCTTCTTCTGGAGTTCCACAGGGATCCACTTTGGGACCCTTATTGTTTAATATTTTCATTAACGATCTGTTCAAATCACTTACATGTAATTCCTTGGCATATGCTGACGATTTAAAATTTTTTTCTAGGATAACATCCTATGACGATTGCCGGATACTGCAGCATAATCTTAATACAATTAGTGATTGGTGTGTGCAGAATGATATTATTATTAATGTTGATAAGTGTGCTGTGGTAACTTTTACTAAAAGCAATAATCCCCTTATTAGTCAGTACACCATTGATCACACTGTCATTCTGAGGAAGTCGAGAATTGTGGATCTTGGGGTCCTGTTTGACTCCAGATTGGAATTTACAGATCACATCACTACTATATGTGCTTCGGCGTCACGTGCTTTGGGTTTCCTTGTGCGTTCCTGCAGACATTTTAATAACATTACGGCTCTCAAGGTTTTATACTATGCTTTTGTCCGGACTAAGCTTGAGTATGCCTCGGTGGTATGGTATCCGTGCTATATTTATCAAAGTTTGTTTCTGGAGAGAATCCAGAAAAGATTTTTAAAGTACTTATCTTACCGGCTTGATGGTACATACCCACCGAGGGGAGTTGATTATGAGGCGTTATTGTTTAGACACAGCTTCCAATCTTTGTCTTGTCGTAGGGATGCTACCAGTGCGAAGTTTCTTGTTAACTTAATTAATAATGATGTGGATGCCCCTTCTGTACTGTCTCAGGTTAGTCTATTGGTTCCTTCTCATTCCACTCGGTCTTTTGATTCCTTCGCTCTTCCGAGGGCCAGGACTAATGTTCTATTGAAAGCTCCACTTACCCATATGTGCAGGAATGCGAATAGACTATTCCCAGATCCTTTTCATAGGTAATACTTTCGGTGGTTTAAGAGTGTGGTACAACTTTGGTTTCATATAAGTTATTTTTTTTGCCTATAAATAGATTCTTAAGTTTTTAGTTTTCATTTATTATTAATATTGTATACTTTAATTTTTATATATATTTAAGTTAGTTTCATTTAATACTTGCACACTGTACATACTGTTTGATTTGTCCTTTAAATGGCCTGTCAGTTGGACAATAAAGATATTATTATTATTATTATTATTATTAAAACACCAACATATTACTACATTCGAAATGTTACTTTATTATTATTATAAATATACACAATCGAATAACAAAAATATATCATATTTGTACACATAATTAAGGCAAGGTTAATTTCAATGATATTCTTTAATCATATGACTAGTTTCCGCCCCTATTACTGCTTCTTACTTGATATATTTGTAAAAACCTTCACCAGACTTTCTACCAAGTTTTCCTCGAGAAACTAACTTATCGATGATAGGATTTGGTTTAAACAATGGTTCGTCAGGATATTTTGCATGCCATCCATCCATTACATGCTTCGACAGATCCAGGCCGGTATAATCAGACAATTCGAAAGGACCCATTGGATATCCAGCTCCTAGTTTCATGGCGATGTCGATGTCTTCAAAAGACGCATCACCTAAACGAATTATTCCCAGTATTAGAATTTTAAGACTAATTTGACTAAAATATATTTCGAAACAATTCAAAACTAAAAAATGTTATTTTAAGTTTACGATTTTGAATTCATAATTATTAAAGATAATACGTTTGTTGTATGTTTTTAAATAAAGAAAAGAAACAAAGAATATTATAATTAGACTACGAGGGTAGTTTGACAAGTAGTAAGAATGGAAAAGAAAAACGAATTTTTTAAATACAAAATAATTTTTATTTTTCAATATATTCTCCTAAAAGAGCAATACATTTATTCCAACGGTGCTCCAATGCCCTTATGCCATCTCTAAAATGCGATTCCGGAAGGCTTGCAAAATACTCATTTACGAAGATGATAAGCTCGTCGTTAGACGAAAATTTCTTTCCACCTAGTGCTGTTTTCAATTTTGGAAAAAGATGGAAATCGGAAGGAGCTAGATCCGGCGAATAAGGCGCATGCGGTACTAATTGGAAATGCAACTGTGCTGGTATGCGAGGGAGCGTTGTCTTGGTGAAACAGATTCTTTTTCTTTGCCATTCCTAGCCGTTTAGCACGAATCTCAACATTTAATTTTTGTACAAGTTCTGCATAATATTGTCCGTTTATTGTGGCACCTTTCTGAAGGTAATCAATGAGCAAAATGCCCTTTGAATCCCAAAAAACTGATGCCATCACCTTGTTTGCCGATAAAGTGGTTTTCGCTTTCTTTGGAGGTGCAGAACCACGTTCTAACCATTGTTTCGACTGTTGTTTAGTTTCGGGTGTACTGTAGTGTATCCAAGTTTCATCGCAAGTAACAAATCGCCTACAAAAATCAACCGGATTCCGCTTATAAAGGTCCAAACACTCATTGGAAATGCGCAAACAAGTGAACTTTTGATCGGTCGTAAGCAATCGCGGCACCCATCTTGCGGAAAGCTTGGAAAGGCCCAATTCTTTCGTTAAAATGTGGTGTACGCGTTCTGTTGAAATGTTTACCATGTCTGCTATCTCTCTCACTTTGAGTCGTCGATCTTGCGTAATAATATTATGGATTTTTATAATCATTTCCTTTGAAGTCACGATTTAGGGTGCTTCAGACCTCGCTTCATCAACACAGCTTGTTCTACCACGTTTAAATTCATTTACCCATCTACTTATTGTAGCGGATGATGGAGCAGATTCACCTAATGTTTCCCGTAACTCATCTTTTATTTCGGTAGCTTTCATTCCCTTAATTACGAAGTATTTAATAACTGCACCGCTTTTTCCATTTTAACAAAACGACCTGTTGCTTCCTTTTCAATCAGCTGTCAAAAATAAACTAATCAACCGATTTATCTAAATATCGGAATGTAAACATATAAATAGGCAACCTAAATTACAGTGCATTTATTTTATCAATTAGAGCGCCACCTATGTGTCATTCTCACTACTTGTCAAACTATCCTCGTATATGAAATACGTATATGTCTATGCCTACATACATATGACAAGCCTAATTTACAATAATTGGAAAAGGTAAAAATTCGAAAGCAATTCCTTTTCTAGTGCCCAAAACTGACCATTGTTTCTTTGATTGCGGCAGTCAAATTTTTCACTTAACAATACTTAACGGTTTTCCCCCGAATGCAGAGTTTATAATAATCTACGAGAGACGTTCAATAATTAACAAGACAAATGTATGTGACCAATAAAGAGTTTTATTCAATAACAATGAAACTTAACACTACTTTTCAACGTAATCTCCACTAACATTTAGGCACTTCTCTCATCGCTTTGTGAGCCTTGTAATTTCCATAGTAAAAAATTTTTGACCTTACTAACAGAGCCACTTGTGTACGACTTTTATGATCATTTCGTTATCTTTGAACTTGGTGCCGCGTACATACCCTTTGATAAGACCAAACAGAAAAAATCGAGACGATAAGATAGATGTGGCAACACCATCCAACCCAAATTTTCGATGATCTCCCCCGTTTTCTGGGAGTTTTAGGGGCGCAGCAAAATGACGCAGATTTCAACGTGTTAAAACGATACTCATGCTCACAATGCGTTGTACTTTTAAATAGTCACAAAAAATTTGACCTTAAGAGTCCTGGAATAACGTTAACATTACTTTATCGGCAGGCTCGTGAGTTTTGAACTCCTTCGCCGACGAATTCGGATGATTCCGTTCAAGACCTTGCCGTTTTGATTCAGGTTCATAATGGTGAATCTACACGCTTCATCGCAGGTTTCGAGATCCAAAAAGTTATCACATTCCGTTAAAAAGCGTTTGTTTAAGTTCGGAGTAAATGCGAATACGGATGATTTTATGGACATAAGTCTTGGAACCTATTTCGAACACGTTTTGTGATAATTTAGCTTGTCATGAATGATCGAATGCACGATTCCAACCTTAACATTACACCAATCAGGTATTGTAGCAATTTTTACACGCCTGTCGCGAATAGCATCGTTCATGCAATTTTCCATGCGTGTAAATCGTGACTACAACTGGTCGTCCGGAACGATGAATATCTAACATTGTTGCGCCTGATTTAAACAGTTTTATCCGTTCGTACATGTTTCCGGGATTTAAACACTTTTCACCATATTGTTTCAACATTCTAGAGTAAATTTCGGTCGTCTTCGCATTTTCAGATAACAAAAATCTTATCACCGAACGTCGTTTTTCTGGCGAACATATTTCTAGAAGCGCTGATGTTTTGAAATGAACAAAAGAAATTATATTTGTCTTTATTTCTTCCGAACAGTTGATTGAATTTATCCTTAAGGTTGCTAACTTAACATTCAGAAAGATTTATCTAGTAATACTCAGTGTTACTCCTACCATTGCAATTTATCTCGTTAATTGTTGAACATCCTTCGTAAACGTAAGGCCGCATAGTATGGTAAGACACTAACTTGCCTCCGAGTCGTCAGCTAAGGACTAGTTTGCCTGGTGAAACAATACAATATTGTCTTCTCTTGATGCAAACCCGATTTTGCAATAGTTGTTCTTTTCTTTAAAAATTCTGTGGCAAATTAATGCCGGTACCAATAAATGAGTTTTCAAACAAATACGTGGTATGTCTTTTAAGTTTTACATAGTGGGACACAGAGGGCGTCATTAATCAAATATTAGTACTAAAAATTAACTTCGACTTTTAGTTAACCTAAATCCAAAGTTTCAGTGCGATACATGTAGTGTTGTAGCTACGAATTAGTTGAAAAATGGAATTAAAAAATGAATGGGTTAGTCTTAGCGACGATCCAAGAGCAGACTCACCAAAAACGGCAGTCACACAAGATCATCAACGAAGATCGATATGTGACATATCGCCACATTGTCAAAAAACTTTAGCGATCTAAAGGTTTTGACGTCAACTCACTCTAGCTGATTTACCCATACGAACCAGAAAATAAACGCCAGTCTATTTGGGTTTCCAATGTGAAAAAAAGGCCGACAAAAGTCATCGGTTGTCGAAGTACCTCCAAAAAAAACAGTTGCGCCATTTGTCTCGAAAGGAGGTTGTGCAACAACGATTCCTCTACAAGATCAAAGAACTGTTACTTTTGATTGGTATACAACCATTTGTTTGCCACAAGCCATCGCTGGGCATCGAAAAACCAACCCCGAACGACGAATCATCCTCCTCCAAGACAATGCTAGTTCGCAACAGCACGCAAGACAATTGAATTTTTAACGCAACAAGACGTGGAATTGTTGGACCATCCTCCGTACAGTGCGGACCAAAGTCGCAACGATTTCTTTACCTTTTCGAAAATCAAGAACGGACTGGGTGATCAAAGGTTCCAGTCATCAGGAGCAATCGATGCCGTCAAAAACGCAATTTTGACTGTACCAACAAACGAGTGAAACAACTGCTTCCAGCGTTGGTTCGAGTGCATGCAGTGGCGCATTAATTTTCGTGGAGAATACTTCGAAAAACAATGAAGCCTTTAAAAGCTATCTACTATTTTATGCCAGTTTTATATGCAAAACTTAAGACAACCCACGTACTGCACTTTTAGTATGGTCCAGAATTATAGAATGATATTGAACAGTGACAAGCACTGCTAAGATCAACCAAACTTTGGTTCATCCTTTAATCGAATTCACCTTCCTCAAATAATTTCGAATACTGCTAACATTTATGATATCCTACCACTCAAATTCACGTTCAAATTCATAGAACAATGTCCCAAGTTTACGTCTTTGACGAACATGTTTTTAGTTTGCAAATATATGTAACATGCACTCGTGATTGCATTATGAACTTTGAATATATTATAAATATAATTTATCATGTTTTCGTAAAATTTGAACGAACGAATTGAATTAATATTTTTACGAAAAGAAAAGACAAAAGACCCAATAAGCACTGCTATATTTTTATTATTTTAATAAAATCCTATTCCTGTAAAATACTATTTAAATATTGCCAAAAATATTCTCATATTTGTAAAAATAAATTATTAATTTAGTATTTATTACAATACCAATTACTATCGAAATCCAATTATAACCCAATATACATAAACTGTTTTATTTACCGATTACAATATGAAAACAAATCGAAGTACTTAAGTTTCAAGGTGAACTACATAGTAAAACATTTATTACGATAAAACACGTGGCAGAATGAAGTAATTGTAAGTATTTGTAAATCTTTTTTTAACTTTTCTTATCTTGAAGTAGAGTGCGAAAAAGAAAAATTCGAAATAAAGAAGATAAATGTTTCTTTAAATAAGTCTATATCGAAATCAATTTAAATGATTTAAGTAAATATATTTATACCATAATTAATTTACTAAAAGTTGGTCAGAGTGAAAATTAAAGAACACAGACAGCACCATCTCTATTTTTTTAGTAAAATATAATAGTAAAAACATAGTTCACCCTAAAAACATTAACTGGTGAAAATCTCGTTAGAAAAATGTTATCAAATTTTAAACAATATAACATAAATATTATTCATGTGAAATAATTCTGTTAAAAATGAAAGGAATTTTAAGATAAATAAATATTCAGAAACAAGTTAAATTATAAAAACACACGTAGCAAAGTTTACCAGTAATATATATTTAGATTCGTTTTGCTTAAAATTTAATCTTACATCAAAATTGTAAACATTTTAGAACGATTATAGACATATAGTCGAGATTCTTTAACATTATACATAAATATGCTTCATTATTTTGTATTTATAGAACAAGTCTTACTGTCGCAACAATTTTTGTAAAATATTTCAGAAATAAAATACACACAAATAAATGTAAAAACATGATGAAAAATTATATATTTGCATTAAAAACTATTTTGGTACACCTATTTTACGTATTTTCTTATAGGAAAGAAGGAATTTAAAAACAATATAATTAAAAGTTTTATTTCAGAAGTAACAAATACAATTTTTACATACTGTTGGTTCTTTACTCCATAAAATTTCATTAGGAAAATAAAGGGGATGATTATACTCAGTCTGCAGAAAACATTTTTCTTTATAGAAATTTGGCAACACCGTTTTACTCGTAAATGAAAATGACACTTTTGACACATACTGTGTAAGCGTTTAAACAATTATAAAGTAATGCAATACATGATTATTCCTTCAGCAATATCATTGCACTTCTATTTTATAAACTCATTTTTATTCGTTAGAAATATTTATTTATTCCAAACAAAAATATTTATGGTTGAGTAATGACTGCAGAGTTTTTATTCCATCTATTATGAGTGACTTCTACCTCTTATTATCGCAAGTTATAACATCATAGCGATTCATTAGTTGTAGAAGTACTGCATCCTGAACAGTAGTTCTACTAGAACTCAAATAATAGACGTGACAGAAAATGGATTATGTAATTAAAAAGCTGGTGAGGCTTGATTGACAGTGAAATATCGGATAGTCCTTCACGAGCCACAAACTTACATCTTATTGGGTGAACGTATTGCTTGGGGACAAGATCTTAATCTATAAAAAGGGAGGAATGTATAAAAGGCTAAGCAATACACAATATTACTTAATTATCGATCCATAGCTTAATTGCAATTATTACTTTACACAATTTCATCTTTAGATTTTTTGTTTGATTATAATCTACTATGTTATAAAAATTTCAGGAACTCCACTTATTAATAAAGTAACTTGCATATTGTATTATTCGAATTTGTTTTGCCAACTATATCTTGATAATTTAATTTTAATTTGTTTCTGCTCATTTAAATTAGAAAATATGATAAGCCTTCTTGCTTTGTAACTCAAATATATGGTCTCCTTTAAACATAACAATTAAATCTGAAAATTATATGATTACTTTCTACATCAATCTCCAAAGGCATTCTGAAGACTAATTATCCATCACCTACATTTTTTTAATAAAATTTTTACATGTACGCCAATTTCATAAATCCAATGTCTTTTCATTAAAATTTATAGAATTGGCATATACAGTGCATCACTTATTTTTTGTAGTTATAATATCCCTCTCCCGACTTTACACCACATTTCCCTTCGGATACTAATTTGACCATGGATTTTGATGGTACAAATAATGGGTTATCAGGCATCTTTTTGTGCCAACCATCTATGATAAAAACAGTTGTATCTAAACCAACATAATCTATAAGTTCGAAAGGCCCCATCGGATATCCAGCACCTAATTTCATTGCTATGTCTATATCTCTAGCTGAAGCATCACCTAAAATAGTCAAAATATTACAAATGCGCGTACATAAGCCTCGATTTATCGCTTTTTTTTAATAGTTCCAATTCTGACCTAATTTTCTTCTTTGATGCCCTAGGAACAACCACACAAAAACACTTCAACAACTCAGCACTTTAATTACTTAAACTTAAAAATACTTTCACATAAGCATTTTAATATTAGGTTAAAACACCAACACCAATTCTCCAGAAATTATAAGCAAAAGTATAAGTATATGTATATTATTAAGCTCAGTGGAATTTAATATTAATACTTACTCCCAAAAGGCTGCACATTGAAATTTCTCTTAAAATGTTTTAAATAAACAGAAATTTAAAAAAGTAAAGCTTGAAACATAACTTAGAAAGTAGAGACATTCTCTATTTAACGTTACCGTTCTATTCAGATACTGGTAATCTAGTATATTATTCAAAATATTTTAAATAATTTAAAGCTTCAAATGAACTCATATAAAAGCAAATACTGTTGCATTGAAACTTTTTTTTGTCCCTTACAAGCCTGGAAGCCCAAAAGTAACTATGGATGACAACTGTGGAAGTCTACAAGCCCGATAAGAGTTAGATTAAATGCAGCAGTATTAAAAAATGAATTTTATTTGCAAAAATTCTACACAACCTTAAATGAAGCACGATCAGTTATATATCTTCAGTTCATATTCACTTAAAAGACCAAATAAGGAATGGCTCAGCTTACATCAGACGCACTATATAGCTTGTTACATTTACAAAAGCACAAATGTCCAAAGAGGAAAATTAAAATGGTCACATGTATCATAGGAACTACTATATGGGGTTCCATAAACAACTACACCCAATTCATATTATGCATCTACAGAGTAAACTAATTTGGGCATTTTACTAATAAATGTCAATTTAAAGGTTATAGATATATAATTTAATACTTACTAGGTCTCAACCCCAATTATAAGCCATATTCATGCTCTATACTCCCAAAAGATTAACTCTTAACTTTGAAGAAACTAAATCAAACACTGCACAACTATTCCAGTTTCAAAAGAAATAGCAAGCACTCAAAATCACACACACGTATGTCTTACGATACTTTAGTTTAAGCAAGGAATAAATCTTATACCGCCATATTTGCAAAAATTAAGTTTATCTTTTTAGAAACAATATAAAAGTTGCACAGCTATCCTAAAATTTTGTATCATATTCTTTTCCAAACAAAATATTAAATAGTTCCACCACTAATTTAAATTATGAATATGCATAAAATGCATGCTCAAATACTTTTTCAAAAGAAGTAAATGAACGAATTATTATATTTTGTAATGTTTATTACTTCATGTAGATTATATTAAATGAAACTGTAATGGTGGCGTTATTAGACCTGCTTGCTTTTACAATTTTAAATAAAATTAGTGTATGACTGATAATTAGTAAAAAATAATATAATACAAAATACTAACCTCTTTCATACATTCTAACTGCTTCAGCCATATAAGGCACTAACAATCGATTAACAACAAAACCAGGAGTATCTTTACAGGTAATACATGTTTTTCCAATAGATTTTCCCCAATCCATAAATGCTTTATAAGTCTCATCAGAAGTCTCGGGTATACGAACCACTTCCAATAATTTCATTATAGGAACTGGATTAAAAAAGTGCAAACCGCCGAATCTATCTTTTCGATTAGTTACTGATGCTATTTCACCAATTGACAATGAACTCGTGTTGGATGCAAATAGTGTTTTAGATGGAGCAGCCTCATCTAAAGACTTAAACAATTTATGTTTGATGTCTATATTTTCAATAATAGCCTCAACAACTAAATCTGCATTTTTTACTGATTGCACTGGATCAGTGCTACCTTTAATTCGTGCTTTTGTATCATTTACAAACTTTTCTCCTTCAGTAGGATTATCTTTGTATAGTTTCTTAGCAACTCGTGCTAAACTTGTTGCAATACTTGCCTGCGATTTTTTCAGTACATCTTCATTTACTTCAACAAGAGTCACATTTTGTCCTGATTGTGCAGTTACCTGAAAATATCAGGTTTTTCTTTTTAAAGTACATAAATTTAGTAATTACACTAACCTGGGCTATTCCTGAACCCATTAAACCACCTCCAATAACAGTAACATTTTTAATGGCATTTTTTGCAATAGTTGTAGAAAAACTTCTTTTAATAATTGAAGAAGACATATTTAAAAAGAGAAAACACGATAAAATACACTCAACCTAATGGGTAGAAAACAACTTAATGATGATGTGATTATAACATATACAAATTATAAGCAAAAACTAATTTAAAACTGAACTCGGGATCAAAGTACAAATTTCATAGTGATATTCAAATTTACTCCATAAAACGCAGTTTACTCGTGATCATATATAATCATTCGCTTTTATTTACGATATTATTTACTTAAGTACAAAAACATATATAAATGAAAAAATGTATACAGCATCGCTCAAAATTTTTGAAACATTCTAAATATATTTCAAAGTAAATATGGAAACTGTACAGCTTGTTTAAATTAAGCAGGATTATTGAAATTATATCGTTATTTTATAAAGTTTCGAAATAGTTATTAAACTATTTCGTCTATTTAGTATTAAAACAGCTGTAATTGAGATACCGAAAGATTCTATTTAATTTAATGTGGAACAACACATAATAAGTAATAATAAAGTATCAAAAAGTTTCCATATTGGTGGTACAAGTGTGTTGACTATATAGTAACCACAGTTGTACTAGGGCAGCTTTAAGAAGCCTCTGCACTTTTCCAGTGCAAGTGATTCACGACTAGTCTTTTTTTGATACTAATTTAATTTTAGTTAAATTTGAATACCCCTCTCAAATGACTTTCAAGTGTTTTACTGAACTTCATTCAGTTTAAGAAAGGAACAAACAGATGGCGATATAATCTGAGTGTAATTTACACAGACCAAATTTTGTACATTGACATAAGAAAAGTATATGTTTCCGTGTCGTTTGTTAGTTAAATCATAGTCAAATAAAATGATTATTTTTTGACTTTTCTATTTATGTATTATTTAAAAAGCTTAAATTCTGTTTAAAACGCCAGGCAGTTAAAATCTTGAGTTTGGCTCCGTAATTCATCCTCTATTTTAATCAATCACTATCACATGTAATAAGCACTAGATTTTATCGTTTATATTTCTAGAGTTACACGATTATCTAATCGATTAATATGTCAACTAGTGTTTTGAAAACAAATTCATTTGATAAGATGTGGCACCATAATTATATCTGACATTCTCGATTTCTTTTTAGCTTAAACTTGTAATAATTAATATCAGTTTTGACGACGTTAAATTTGATTCTTGATAGTAAAATAAACAATTTCTTCTCCGATAATGTGTTCGTATTCCTACTTAAATCATTAGTCTTCAATAATAATAATAATTATGGTGGACGCCACACTTTTACTTTAATGAAATAGTAACATATATAGATCCCCTAACCTACGTTTAGTAGTGATTTTGGGAAAGGATTTGTAATCTTCATTTAAATATGTGGGATATGTGTTAATAATAGTAATGAGTTGTGTGTTAAAAAGAGATAAATATTATTTTGGTTTATGTTTTTAATTCAATTTTTAACTAGACATTAACCAGACGTACACAGTGTACGTCTAGGTTCTCAATGGTGTGTACCGCGTACGGAGTGTTTTCGTACAGGTATTTTTAGCCGTGGTTTACCAGGTGCGACACTTTGCGCTTAATCTGCTGATGATGACAACTTGGTTGTCGAAATACGTATACAGAATTACAAAAGTTAATGTGGAAAGGGGTTATATATCAACCTTAGTGATTATGTTTAGTTGTATTGTTTTCAGTAAAAAAAAAACTTGTTTACTTTTGTACAAATGCATGTGCATGCTTTTCTGATACTGTAAGTAATGAGTTATTTTATTCTATCAAAATTTAACACACAGGCTCCATAACTAGTGATCTAACTATACGACATATCATTAACTGCATGTTACTCTGTTAGTCTACTATTCGTCCTAATAATAATTCTGTTCTTAAGAAAATAAAAAAACACATTTTATAGAGAAAATTATTTATTAACTAATAAATCAAAACATATTCTAATATATTAGTCACCATAAATACATTATGTTTATATAAAAAAAGAGTAATTCAAAATCAAATCTTTTAAACTTATTTTTTACCCCAGCCCCACAATCCCTTAACAAAACCGGTGATTCCCGTAGCTTGTTTCTGTTGCGTTTGTTCTTCAGTTTTCTCTTGCATCGGCGGAAATTGTACATAATTGTAAGCCAGATCGTAAAACAATGGTTTAGCTTCTATTGGAGGTACAGGGAATGGTATATTAATAACATTTGGATTCTTGGATAGTAATTGTGGATCCTCTCTGAATTCATCCAACCTATCGGCCAGAGCCTTCTTGCTTTTATAAGCTTTAACAGGTACGGGAGCTGCCGTCTCTTCATATTTTTCAATAGCCAAATTAGCTAATGCAATACTTTTTTCTAAAGCAGCTGTTTGGGCTAAATCTTTTGTCATATCTTTTAGTATTGGAGGATAATCCTTTGTTTTTATATGTTTGCCTATTTTTTCCGATAAATCATATACGTAACTGGCTTCTTTCCATCTTCTAAATGTTGCATGGGTTTTACCCATATAATAAGCTCTGAGTGATTTATAAGCCATTAATTCTTGGTTATATTTTTCTTGAGCTTCTTTCGCGTCCTTCAAACCATCTAGAGACATCAACTCATTAACTTGTTGTATTATGATATCGAATAGTCGACAAACGTCTTGAGAACGGCGTGTTTGTTGTATCAGCAATAAATTTCTTTGTACAGTACGTTCTATACGAATTGACAGTAAATAGGACAAAACCAGTTGTTCTTTACTATCAGTTTTAACTTCATCGCGAACTAAAGAGATGATATCGCGTAAATCTATAAACATATCTTCTATAATCTTTATTTTGGCTTGGGCACCTTCAGCTCGTTCTATCGAATCATCCAAATTTGCGATGCTCGCTAGGAACAATCTCACTCTTTCATGACGAATCAAAACCTTCAAACCAAACCATTTAATTTCTTGCAAAACCGTTGCAGTTTTTTCCTTTTTCTGCGCAACAAGGGCTTCGAAATTCTCTAAAATACCTTGGCTACGTAATTCTAACAGATCCACCGCTTTGTCTTCGCCAATGTTGTAGGCGCAGTAACGCAAGCTAGGGGCTATCTCGTCTACCTTTTGCTTGTAAGGAAGTTGCTCGTCCTCGGGTAACGCGGATGCTAATTTCTCATAAATTACTTGGGCTTTTTTCAGGTTTTCATTTGCTTTCTCCCAAAGCTGGAGCTCGAAATGTAAAGTTCCATGCATCCAAGCTACATAAGCTTGACTTTCTAATTTCGTTCTAGCATCACAACGTTCCACCTTAAAGAAAATAAAATATAGTATAATTTTTATATACAGTGACAAAAGCATAAATAAATTTTCTATGAAATAAATATGAAGTTCATAACACAATTTAGATCCTCAGAATATTTTATTTTCATAAGATTTCTAACTCTCCGTATTAATGTAAAATATTATGCAAAAGGAACAGATATTACGTCCATACCCTGGCTTAGAAACAGGTCAGGTCAAAAATATCTTTTAAATGTTTACAATTAAATTCATATTGTTTATTATACATGACAATGTTCAGAAAGAATAAACAAAAGTGAATAATATAGATATTCAATTTAATGTCAGATTATCCACAAAAAGTTAAAAACTTGCTATATCTCATTAAAAAAAAATAAAAGCGTGTATGTATACATCAGTGCAAGAAAAACTTTTAAGCACTTTTTTATATTTAATTTGAAAAATTAAGTCTACCCATTCTTATTAGAAACTTAATATTGGCTTTTAATTTGGTTTTCTAACAAAAACAATAATTAAAATACATCTTACTTTACATAATTCTTCTAATTGTAAAGTATAAACACATGCTTTTCTTAACTTCTGAATTAAATGAAATTTTTTTCTAGGTTCTGTATTTGCCTCCTGTCGTAGTTGCATTGCATATGCCCAATTTCTTTCAGCCAGAACTAATGGTACATGGAGATATCTCTCATCAGCTTTCACATTATTAATATGTGATTCTGTAACATCTTTTTTCTTAAAATGACGTCGATCTCCTTGAGGCAGTTTCAAAACTTTACGTAACCTCCTAACTCTTCTGGAACAGTAACCTCTATATCTTTGATAATCACCATGGCGCAAGCCGTGCTGCTGGTGGACATCTTTAAGTAATCTTAAAACTGATAATTGTTTAGGAAAATACAGAAAACAAAAACTTGTAAGCAGCTGTTTACATTATTGAGGTTACAATATTTTACAAAGGATACTTTCTAGAGAAAAAGGTTTTAAAGATTCAATTTTTCCTTCTTCTTTTTTTTCTTCAACTATAATATTAGAATCGGATTCCGTAAGAACCATTTTCAGTCAGAAAATTTTAATTTATTTTAAATGTTATGAAGAAAACATTCCACGATGGCAACCAACTGTCAATGATGTGAAATGAAAAAATACGCCACCTCTTTTTTTTATTATAAAATTTCATGACATTTGAAATGTAAATCTTTATTATGCAATATATTGTTAATAATTAGCAATGTATAGCAAAAAGATAAAGGAAATATATTTTAAGTATGTTTTAATTTTATTTTTCTAGTAAACAAACGTAAAAAATAAATATTTGCAAATAGTTGACCAATAGATGATGCATATTAGGTCTTTATTATTGTATACACATCCAAATTCTTTCATATTATTTTGATTATATACACATCTAGTATAATAGATCTGAACTATTATTAAAAAATCCTTAATAATATTCATAATTTGAAAGGTCATTGTTGAAAAAAATATATATGTTGGCAGAATTGAGATAGAAATACGAAATACCCAGAACCAAAACGTCATTATCATATGTCTATTTCTAATGACAGTTCACTGGAGAAAGTGTTTGCATTTATATTTAACGCTTAGAAAACTATTCAAAATTTTAGTGATTATTTAATAAATTAGCGAAAATGTCCTTAAATACTGCTCATATTAACGGTGGCGTATTAATACATGGTGGTGAATGGTGTGTATTATGAGAATTATGCCAATTATATGACTCACATTTATTGTTTGTTTAGTATTTTAGTATTTTGTGAAAAGGTGTCGTTAGAATGGAAAGCGCAACC
The DNA here is from genome assembly GCA_031893035.1 of Dermolepida albohirtum. Taxonomy (NCBI): domain Eukaryota; kingdom Metazoa; phylum Arthropoda; class Insecta; order Coleoptera; family Scarabaeidae; genus Dermolepida; species Dermolepida albohirtum. The sequence continues at coordinate 107,717 of JAVIWB010000047.1, read as the reverse complement.
TAATCCAATCTTTAAGGGTACCAAGAAGGGTAGAATATATTTGACAACCCATCGGATGATTTTCAATGCAGATCAGTCAAATGAGAGCATGCAATCTTTTAGTTTCCCATTTGTTACTTTATCAAATGTAAGTATTACTATTTATTGTGATTCATGTTAATGTCAATGATTTTATTGTTTTTTATTAAAACTAGGTTGAAATTGGACAACCTGTTTTTGGAGCAAACTACATTAAGGGCCAAGTTACTGCTCAACCAAATGGTAACTGGGAAGGCACCAATGAATTTAAATTAACTTTTAAAGTTGGTGGGGCTATTGAATTTGGACAGGCTATGTTAAAAGCGGCAGCTTTAGGTAAGCAAAAGAAATCTGCTTTTTCCAATGTGTAAGCAAATTTAACTTTTAGCTACAAGATCTTATCAAAATACGAATGGTCCACCTCCATACACACCACCTAACACTCAGTGGTATGCAGCCCCACCTCCAGCTTATGGACCGGCACCCACAGGCTATTATGGGTGGATGCCACCAACAGAGACTTTCCCAGATCGTCCACCGCAAAATAGCGTATATATGACTGATGCTCCACCACCATACCCAGGCTTGCCAACTGGTTATCAAGGACCACCAATGGGTGCTGCTGGAGGTATGTCAACACTCTAATTGTTCACAAGGGGTTCTAACATAATAAATTACATTTTTGAGACAAATAAAAAACAACAATATTTTTAATACAGAATAATATACAAATACAAACAAAGCAGACATTTTGTTAGTTAACCTTTTTAAATTAATTTTTAAAATTTTAATTTCGATATATTAGAATCTAAATTTATTCATACTTATTTATTTCTGGGAATCTACTTATTTTAAATGTAAAACAATTATTTACATTGGGCTTAGTTCTTAATGTGTCTTTCAATTTACTTTCTGATACTTAACATAGTCAGTTGACGATTGATGTTTGCTGCCAATCGCATAAACTTTTTTATAGCAATACCATTCCAATTGAGTACTTAAGCTGTTCTATTGCTTGATAATTTACTTAACGGGAATTCTTACCAAAAAGGAAGCTCAGAATTAGAAAAAAAATTAGGATTTAAAGTTTAACAAAATTATAATACGTTTTTAAAATCATTACCAACTTGTGGAATTTATGTTGAAACAATCTAATTGGGTAATGGCGTTTTGAGTCAGAAAATGTTTCCCAATGAACAATTTGCGCACTGTCATGTTAAATAATTTGTTGGTTAGATCACAATTTAAACATGCATACGGGTGGTCAGAAAATGACGAATAACCAGGTAGAGCGATCCTATGATTTATTCTGAGTCGAGAATCCTAATACAGAAATGTTGTATTTTCATTAGTTAAACCATGTGAATTGCTTAAAAGAAGTATAGATTTGGCAACATGATATAAAACAGTCAATAAATCAGTAGTAATGATATGACAAAATACGAGTTTTATTTAAGTTTAATGAAAATAACAATAACAACGAAAATTGACGTGAATTCTGAAACTGATAGCCATTGGTTTGAAGACAAAGCTATGGCCTTTGTGGAATTGAATTTAGGACACGTTGCATTTGTATTGCATAATGTTGTAGCATTTGTTCTACTTATTACTTCCTGTTCATTGGTCGGAAGCGTTGCTATTTAATCCAACTCGCATGATCTTTGGTCTCAAAATTCTCGAATAGCTCTGGGATTTTCATCCGGCCAAAAATGGAAATTGTAACCATTGAAGAAATCATTCGTCGCTCCATAAAATAAGTGATAAAATATTAGGATCTTCTTGAATTTTGTTTAAAATTACGCTGTGAAACATTATTCTTCGCAAATTGTCTTTTTGTATAATGGCTGTACTTCTGTAACTTGAAATGGTCTTAAAAGGCTTTCCGCAAGCACTGAAGGAACTGTTGTTTTGCTTGAAATGCTTATTTCCTAGGCTATTTGTCCAGTGCTGCAAGCAGGATTCTGATAAATAATATCCAAAATTGCTTCTTTAACTTGGATTATACGACGGTGCCTTGGTCTACATCTGGCACATTTGTCCCTAGTTTACCTAAGTAACGTAGACTAGGGACAAATGTGCTAGTTTCACGAAGTCTCCAATTCAAGTAGATAAGTGCTGCCCGTGTGGATACAGTATTGCATATTCCTTTTTTGTCAAGTGCGCAAATTGTGATTGCTGAACTCACAATCTCTTGTAAACATGCATTTGTCACTCCATAAAAACATTATTATTTGTAAATTGTGACTTTCGTATAATGGTTGTACTTCTGTAACATGAAACGGTTTTAAAAGGCCTTCCGTAAGCACTGAAATAACTGTTGTCTTGCTTGAAATGTTTATTTCCTGGGCTATTTGTCTAGTGCTGCAGGTAGGATGTTGATGAACAGTGTCCAAAATTTCTTCTTGCCTTGGTCTAGCTGCATCACGTTGACTGGGAACAAATGTGTTCGCTTCACGAAGTCCCCGATTCAATCTTCGAAATGTATTGTAGATGGGCGTTGTCTGTTTGGATACTGTATTGCATATTCGTATTTTGCCAAGTGCACATTTTCATTGCAAAATCCAAATATTATATACATATCAGCGTATTTTCTGAATGTGTACGTTAGGAATTTCTTGGGATATTACAAAAATGAGGTAAGTAATGGAAGCGAAAATAATGAACATTAAACTAACATGTCAAAATGTGGCAGATAATTATTTTTAAATTGTAGACATAATTCTTTTCCTAAAAAAAGGAGTTTAAGAAATGTTTAATGAAGCAAAATATTGGCATAAAATGATTAATTACACCGACGTAGTGTTACATGGTTTTCCAGATAATTTCAAAACATTCAAAATATTTTTTAACGCACGTTTTCAACGACTAACAATACATTTACATATTAGGATTGCTGACTCGGAATTAATCATAGAATCGTCCGACCTGATAACTCTCCATGAATTGAATAGGTTCTTTACATACAACCATACTCAAATGTATTAGACACCTTACGAATTTATGTACATACATACATATATAGTTTAATCAAAAGAGAGGTGAGGAGAATAAAACTGTTGTGAAAATTATGTACAAAGTGTTATTTAGTAATATAGTACAATTTATCAATATTTTGTCGCTCCGCCCTTGGCCTTAATGACAGCTCGCACTCGTCGAGGCATGCTTGCTACTATATTGTAACACTCTGTCGGTGGTATTGCAGCCCATATTTCGCGAATTTTTGTTGATAATTCTGCTTTTGACGGGCATTTATGTTCCGTGATCTTAGTTTTTAAGATACGCCACAAATTTTCAATGGGCGACAAATCGGGACTTTGTGGCGGCCAATTCAATACCTCCACTGTGTTGCCCTCGAACCAACGCATTACAGCTCCCGATTTGTGGCAGGGCGAATTATCTTGCTGAAAAATGTATTGTGGAATATCCTGGTCGAATAGTTTTAGCACAGACGGTTCTAATACTTCCTCCAACATGGCTAAATAGCGTTGGCTATTCATCCGTCCATCGCACAGGTACACTTCTCCAACACCGTATGCAGACATACAACCCCAAACCATGATACTACCACCTCCAAATTTTACTGTGGGAATGATACATTGTGGTTCATAAGCTTCCCCTTGCCTACGCCGAACGTATAGCGTCCCAGGTAGTCCCCAAAGCTGGCAGGCAAAAGAAGAAAGTTAGCACTTAGACAGGATTAATTTTGTTTAATGTTACATGTAGACTGAATTGCATACAACGATAAGAATATTAGTCATGAAGATGTACTAGAGTTTTTACCTGGGGTGTCTAATACATCTGAACATGGTTGTATATGCAACATGTGAACTGATTTAAATTATATCGTTGTGTCCCCTCTGTTTTTGCTTCAAACTACAGTTTACCATAAAATATAGTTACTTGGAGTGGAGTGATGTTAATATGAAAGTCTTAATTGGAGCCTAAACTTTACACTCTTAGTGGTCCTGCCTTATACAGTACATAAAACAACTTGTTGTGCTTTTTTTTACAAGTGTCATTTTATTTTTAGTAAGTCAGAATCCAGCTGCAATGGCTAAAGCAGCGGAAGCAGCACAGTCTGCTTATTATGATCCGAATCAGCCTCAAATGGCCTACGTACCACCACCAGCATATTATGTAAGTAAATGGCTTTAAAAGTTTACGTCACACTAATAATAATGTGTTCCAGGAGAATCCACCAAGCTATGATCAGGCAACATATAAAAAGCAACAGTAATAAAGGATTATATACATATAAACTGCACATACATTGAAATTTTTGATAAGTGTCTTAAATAAATTCAGTATAGTTTATTCTGAATATTAGGTGTGCTACATAAAAGCTTTATGTTTAATATGTTACAATATGATTAATTATTATTATCATATGTATATTTACTTGTATATTGTATATTTTGTTGTTTCTATTTTTTAAAATATATGAAAATCATAGAGGAAACTGGGGTAAAAAGCAACATCTATTTTATTTTGAATATTTACTAATTCTAAAAGTTAATTTCGATAATTTAATAAACCATAATTAATTTACCCACTTCAGGTTTGAACACAAAGGATGGAAAGTTCTATTTTGATTAACTACATTTAAAATTCACTTTCGTTTCTCTTTTGTGTTTTCGTGTCCATTTGTTCTTCGAATTCTTGTCAGTATATTCATTTTGCATTTGGAAAACTGTATTTTTGTATTTCGTTTTATATTTATTTAAGTCAGTATGCCTTTCGACTTCCCTTTTAAAAATCAAAACAGAAATTCATGATGGAATATACATTGAATTATGAAATAATCAGTGTCTTGTTCCATCACAATGAGAAAGGTACTTAGATCTTGTAAATAGTTTTTATTGCGTTTATAGTAATGAATGATGATTCATTTATAAAAAAAATAAATAAAGCAAATGTAGTAAACATGTTTTGATTATTTTTACCCTGCTTTCCTCTATTTACTGAAATATAAGTATTACATTCCTAACCAAATATGTAATTTGCTAATAAAGATATATTCAAGAATATGAAAGTGGTTTTCTTAATTTCACATTTATAAAGAGAACTTAGAATTTAAGTAACTTAAAGTTGGCTGTAAGACGCATGACAATTGCTCTGCCATTTACTTTGATAATTACTGTTATTTTGTTCATAAGTAAATGAATTACTTGGCGACCCGAAGTGGTGGAAACAAAGACAAAATTAATATTCTTGCTTATTGAGGTAGATTGGTAACAGTACGAAACGTCACTAACTAGCATGGGAAGTACAGTGGTGCACAATAAAATTAAGGCCAACATATAAATTCAACTGTTTTGGTTTTATTTTTATAAAAAAATAAGGCGAAATAACGACTTGAATTAGAATCTATTGCATTACGGATTTATTCTGTTCAATCTACCCGTACATAATACAGAAGCCCTGGTTCCTTTCCTGATATGCAGGACCAAATTATAGTAGCTGGAGGATGTTTAACTGAATCGCTCGTACGGTTTTTTCATAATGAAGCGGAATTTTCCGTTACAGTCTCTAAACGCAATTCGTCACTAAATACAACCTTGAAAAGAAAAAATATTCATTCAATTTTTGAATTTACTATACCTTGTCTCGGAATAAGAAGAGGTGATTCAAATATTGCGTCAAAATAGTACACATTTTTAAGAGATTTCATTGGTTCTTAAACTGGCAAGTTTAATATGAATAAATGAATGCCAAATATCCGCCAGTTTCGTACAGCAAATATGTATTAATTTCAATAAACTTTAATCATAGATCTGGATTTCATTATATTAGATGTACCATGTTGTAAAACAAGCGTAAGTAGCACCAAAAAGTAAAAACATGTGAATACATACCATGAAATACGATATTTTTAATACTTTACCTACCTTCACTAAATAAGTTTATAATATCAATCGTAAAAGGTAGTATATGTATAAGATACGTCATTTTTGAAACCAATCACAACGACCATAATTTTTTATGTATTAAGTTGGCGGCCCTGAAAGAATTTTCTGGATATAATGTGGCAGTTAAGAAATAAGAGACGCTTCTATAGGAGATTTGTTAATTATTTGTAAATAATTAATTAGACATGTAAACTCTCTAAAGTTTTAAATCCAACCTTAATATGCCATACTGACTAAAAATTTCTAATGCATTGAACTAATAGAATGTCTAGCGTCACATTAAAATAGTACGCATTGACACTTTATGGGAACAAAATAATTAAGCAAAGATTTTTAGATTAATTATTAAAATATATAGATTATAACTATATTTCCATTAAACCCTCTTATGTTTATATCAGAACATGGCAGTGTCTTCAAATTTTTGACTAGGGAATAGATTTCTCCTAAAACTATTCACGAACGAATGATTGCAGTGTATGAGAACGAAGCTCCGTCATATTTTAAAGCGAAATACGGGTCAAACAGTTTCGGTGGGATCGAGAATCCATTGGCGATGACCCACTGTCTTTTAGGACTAAGCGATAATACGTTATTACGTATGGTTATTGAAAGAAAACGTTCAGGTGTGTGTCACAAAAAGGTTCTCCTTCTTAATGACAATCCGCGAGTTCACAAAGCAGTCAATATCCAACCGATCCTCCGCGAGTATAACTTCTTTAAACTGGGCAATCCATCATATATTTTGGTTTTGGAACTGTTCGATTCCTTTTATTTAGAAGTCTGAGACTGTTGAAAAAGAAATTGTTCAATAAGTTGTGGATATTTTGTTTCGTTGTTAGGCAGAAAACTTTTCTAGTTGCCCTCGTATATAGTAAGTTATGATGCAAAATATTTGATGTTTTATGGAAATTTAATTTTCAGTTGTATTTTAAGTAACTACATTTTGTTAGTATTTACTATGTCTTGTAATTTGATTTTGTATCTTATTGGGTATTAAAGATTATTATTATTAAACGTTAATTTATTTAAAAATTCTTTTCAGGCGCTCCATCTCGTAGTGCACCTCCCTCCCAGTTACGACGATAGTTTTAAAAAACAAAATAAAAATAATAAATAATCTACGATCTTTCGGTAATGTATATGTATATAGACTTTTATTACTTTGTTTAAATTTAATTTCTTAAATAAATAAAGTTTATGCTTTTAAAACGAAACAAAAAACCCGGCTTCTAGTAAACCCGTAATATGGACGAATAAAATAAAAAATATTTTGATTAGGATAGATAATCCTTATTAGATAATATCGAAACTTAATCCTCAAAAATCTTAGATAATTCGTGGATATACACACGATGTTTACATTTTGATAACAAAATTTTATTGACAGTTTTATTATTAAACACATTTAATTCATTTCTTCAGTTTCAAGTTACTGTCATTTTGAACTTATTTAACTATGCCCATTCAATATATTTTGGTGATTTCATCATTATTAATCTTAACAGAAACTCAAAATGTAGTAAAAGCAAATGTAGAAGTTATTGGCCCGCAAAATAACACAGTTTTTCAAAGAGGATTATGTGTTAAAGAAATCAATAAAAACGATATTTTAAACAATTATAAGTCTTACTATGGTTTTACCAATGATACAAGAGTAATGACTGAAGTTTTAGGATTTATAGAAACTGTAAGTAATATTTCGTATATTTGTATGTAGTAATTTGGTGAAATTTGAATTATGCAAGGAGTGAATGTTAACAGTGATGTCTGTATTTTCTTCGGCTACCGTTCATTGTTGTGAAAAATTATTAATAAATTACCTGTAATGGAAAATATGTGTAATAAAGAAACTATATACTTTACATACCGTGCATTCATTTTACCTCGCTACGAAAACTGTACCACATTATATTCGGGTCTAGCTGCCGAATACCGATCAGAATGTAAAGTGGTGGGGCGCGAGTCATTTGAATCACGACTATAACTGACTACTGATCGTACTAGCTGCGGCCCCACCACTAATTTGACTGTAGGCGTATCGATATCGTATTAACGGTCATTCCTGGTTTGCATTTGGGAGAGTGTGTTACGGTAAGACCTTTAAATTTAAATATTTTTTTAATTATATTACTTTGATAATGTATACATTGGAAGAAGAAATTCAAATGATAACATGGGCTTTGAAAGGTAATTCTTTACGGCGTATCCAGCGCCTTTTTTCTGAAAAGTATATAGATCGTCCCTTTCCTGCATTAACAACAATATCATTAGTAGTTAAAAAGTTTAAATCAGAAGGTTGCATTTTAGGATGTAAATGTCATAAAATACGGAGATTAAGTAACGATAAAGAAATGCAGGAAGTCATGGCGTGCGCAATGGTCGAAGAAAATTCCAATATTACTATATCTAAAATATCAGAAGAGATAGGTATTAGCGTGAGTCAAGTTCATAAGATATTAAAGAAAAATAAATACACATCTTATAAATACCAAACTCATCGGGAAATTTTTCATGCTGATCAACACCGCAGAATGGAATTTTGTGAAACTGTAATAGAACGTGTAAATGCGAATGAACACTTCATTGAGACGTCGGTTGGTTATGAAGCAGTACAAGTTACAGTTGTTATAAGCTCTGCGTCCTGATGACAAACGGAAATGTGTAGCATTTTGTAATGAGATTCATGATGCTATTGACAATGGTAACACTTTCGCAAAACGCATTATGTTCAGCGATGAAGCGATTTTCCATGTTAGTAGTCTGATAAACAAACACAATGTTCGAATTTGGGGTCTACAGAACCCACATGCAGCCATTGAACATGTACGAGATTCGCCTAAAAACAATGTGTTGCGCGATATCCCGATCATCTGTTTACGGCCCATTTTTCTTTAATGGAAACACGGTTAACGGCCAGCAGTATCTCACTATGTTATTATACAAAACTGGTTGTCTCCGAGGCTGCACGAAGACAACTTCATTTTTCAACAAGACAGGGCACCCCCACACTGGAGTCGCCAAGTGCGTGAATATCTAAATGAAAGTCTACCGAACCGTTGGATTGGTCGTCAAGGAGCTGGCGAATTGGCATGTCAGAGCTGGGCTCTACAGTCACCGGATTTGACACTCTATGACTTCTTCCTGTGGGGTTTCATTAAAAACAACGTTTATGTACCACCATTCCCACAGAACCGGGAAGAGTAGAAGAACTGAATCTGTATTGTTATAACATCAGTGACGAAGGACATACTTGCCCGAGTATGGGAGGAATTTGAGTATCGATGTGGTATTGTTGGTGTCGCTGATGGAGGACATATTCAACATCTGTAATCTGAACTTGAGAGCTTCGTAAATATGCGTGTAAAGTTTCATATTCGTATGTCTTAAAGTTTAATAAATGTATGCATTCGAAATACGTATATTCTTTTTGAAACAGCCTGCATTTTATGTTATAATTGTTAAGGTAAATATTATTGGAGACTGTGGTTAATTGAATTAATCAAAAGGAACCATTACCACATTATTCGTACTCTGTATACGTATTTTGACTACTAAGTTGTCATCATCAGCGGATTGTTAATTACAGTGTCGCACCTGCAATGAAATTTTCATTGAACACTGAAATTTTCGAAGTCATAAATGGGTGTTTCGAAGATTTTGACAGTTGTAGACAGGCTTATTTTTTGAAGTGTTGAAGTTTCGAAAAGAATTCGACTGAATGTATATATTTAAAGAGACTGTAGAAAAATAGACACGACTTTCCCTCAAAAATCTTTTCCCGTTTCGTTCTAGAGGTTTTCAGATTTATCCTCATACTTTTACAATAAATGCGATTTTAGCCACTTCGTCATTATCAAACTGTTCGACTCTATAATGTCTTATTTTTAATATTATTTTTCAATTCTATTTAATATTTTTAGCAAAACCATGATAGTTTCAACGAAGCAGCTACATTTGCATATAAATTTTCCATGTTATCACCATTTCGATTACAAGTGGAGAGAACGGGTCGAGAAAGATACAAAATTACTGATACAAACGCTATAAAAAAGGCTCAAAGATGGCTCGACGATATAGTTAGTACAAACGAGAAGTACATTAATAGTAAATAGTTTAAAATACGTTATAAATTATAGACAATATAACATTATTTTTGTAGTTGTGCCATTGGTAACTTTCAGCAACTTTGAGGAAACAGATTTCCTTGCTCTAACTATGTCCTACAAAGAAATGATCGAACTATCAATAACGTTACTGGAAGTATGCGAGAGGTACGGTTTAGACGGTCTTATCTTAGATATATGGCCAGAGTTTTACGGAAAGATACCAACCAGTGTATTAGTTATGGTTATACAAGAGATATGTAAGAAATATTTAAAGAAATATTCGGAATTTTAATTTTTTATTTCAGCTGCTAGATTAAGATTTAATTACAAGTTTGCTTTGTTATTGATACCATCGTTGTATGCTAATAAAGACGTTATAAATAAGGAGGTATTCGAAGATTTGACAGACTTTGTAAATTACATTATACTGCAAGTATACGATTATTCATGGAGCCCAGGTAAGCTTGATTTTTGAAATAGTGTTATTTCACGCCTAACACTTCAATTTTCAAATAATTTTTTAATGAAAGGTGTTCAAGTTTTCATTCATTTAAGGCTCAAAGAATGCAAATACTAAATAATTTCGAGAACTACTATTTTCGTGCACATGACTGTATATACAACCATGCTCAGATGTATTAGACACCCCAGGTAAAAACCCTTATTCTCGGTATTATCCAAGTCTGACGGAAATTAACCGTAAAAATAGTTAATGGTATTTACAGAAATGCGTTTTTGAATACCTTAGTTAATCCCCTTTTGAAAAGAATAGGTGGAAAGGGGAAATTGTGGATTTAGTGTCATTCTAGCAGTGTGTGAGCAACGTGCGTTTGTGAGTTTGTGGTAGAGATCAATTAGATTATCCTATTTTTTCACGTTGTGTCAGTTATTTGTTGAAAAAAAATGCCTAAAACACGCGAGTTGTCGGTAGGGGAACGCGCCCAAATAGTGCTACTGCATTCCCAGAAGTTATCAATAGCTGCAATTGCAAAAAAAGAAATGTTCGCGATGTGCAGTCCGTACAACCATTAGTCGCTATCAGGAGAGTGGGTCGTTTGTTAACAGACCAAAAAGTGGCAGATAACCCTGTACCTTGATTAGAGAAGACAGAATTTTACAAAGACTGGCTCTCAGTGATAGGAAGAAATCGTCGAAACAGCTCGCCAGTGAGCTGAAACAGCGTTATCGCGTAACAGTTTCTGCGCAAACAGTGAGAAGACGTCTCCAGCGTGCTGGTTTACGAGGTTGTAAAGCGCGACGTAAACCGCTTTTAACTGCCGCTTATAAAAAGAAGCGGTATTTATGGGCCAAACAACATGAAAATTGGACAATCGAGAAGTGGTCGAAGATTCTTTGGTCTGATGAATCAAATATCGAGGTATGTAAGTACATCTTCATGATTAATATTCTTATCGTTGTATGTAATTCAGTCTACATGTAACATTAAACAAAATTAATCCTGTCTAAGTGCTAACTTTCTTCTTTTGCCTGGCAGCTTTGGGGACTACCTGGGACGCTATACGTTCGGCGTAGGCAAGGAGAAGCTCATGAACCATAATGTATCATTCCCACAGTAAAATTTGGAGGTGGTAGTATCATGGTTTGGGGTTGTATGTCTGCATACGGTGTTGGAGAAGTGTACCTGTGCGATGGACGGATGAATAGCCAACGCTATTTAGCCATGTTGAAGGAAGTATTAGAACCGTCTGTCCTAAAACTACTCGACCAGGATATTCCACAATACATTTTTCAGCAAAATAATGCGCCCTGCCACAAATCGGGAGCTGTAATGCGTTGGTTCGAGGGCAACACAGTGGAGGTATTGAATTGGCCGCCACAAAGTCCCGATTTGTCGCCCATTGAAAATTTGTGGCGTAACTTAAAAACTAAGATCACGGAACATAAATGCCTGTCAAAAGCAGAATTATCAACAAAAATTCGCGAAATATGGGCTGCAATACCACCGGCAGAGTGTTACAATTTAGTAGCAAGTATGCCTCGACGAGTGCGAGCTATCATTAAATCCAAGGGCGGAGCGACAAAATATTGATAAATTGTACTATATTACAAAATAATACTTTGTACATAATTTTCACAACAGTTTTATTTTTCTCACCTCTCTTTTGACTAAACTATATAAACTATATATGTATGTATGTACATAAATTCGTAAGGTGTCTAATACATTTGAGCATGGTTGTATACCATATATATACGAGGGTGGTCCCATAAGTAGCCGGCCTGATCTAGAGATGGCGGTAGTTGTTTGAAAAATATCACTGTATTAGAAAGTACGCAATCTATAAAGCACGACACAGTGTGCGTTTCGGTTTTCAACAATACAGATCGTGTGCGGAATTTGTTTTCGTACAGATATTTTTGCCGTAGTTTTCCAGGTGCGACACTGTTTAATTATCTGCTGATGATGACAACTTAGTTGTCAAAATACGTATACAGAAAACGAAAATTAATGTGGAAAGGGGTTATACATCAACCTTCAGTGATTAAGTTAATCAATCACAGGCTCGGTCAAAATTACCATCATTATTTCCTTCGGTAACGATTCCAAAAACTTTAAAATAGTTAGATTTTATTTATAAAAATGAGATTGAACCGGCAAAAGTAAATGAATATTTGCGATTGACAACCCTTATGTTCGTCTTGTTTCCAGTTCAAAGGTAAGTTCTATGAACAGAAATAAGGGACTGCAATGGGCAATTATCTTTCTCCATTTATAGCGGATTTATTCGTGAGTAAATTTGAAGTAGAATTTAAGCATAATACCAAATATTTTCCAAGAGTATGGATTAGATATGTAGGTCGGAACTCCGAATTATCGAACTACCTTAGTTTAGGAAGTTTCATGGTACCACTACAGTAGATTTGAGATTGCTAACCTTGTGTATGATACACCATTTTCTCAAAGAAGATTAATTCATTGCACGTTCACCAATATATTTGATTTGCCTATAAACCTCAACAAATCGAGCGTTCTACGCACCTATGAATTCACTTGGCGGGATTTTCTATTGTCGCTGTTATTTTAGAAATTTTTCGGCATCGCAAAAGTGATCATACAACAACAATAGCCGAGCTCAGATTGAGGAAAGGAGAGGAGTTAATTTGTATGCTCGCAGCCGCAATGGTAGGGGGCCTGTGCGTGATCGTTCTTTACTTTGTGGGCGACACTCGTATATTTTCAGTGAACTTGTTTTGTATTGGAATAGAACTGTTTTATAAACAATCCAAAACACTTCCCTTTTTAACAGTTATAAGATCATTCTTGTTTGATTATTAATATTTGATTATATTGTTATTCTAAATAGGTCCTAATTCGCCAGTTCCTTTCGTCGAAGGATTTGTAAAATATCTAACACCCGACCCACTGGTTCGAAGAGAGTCCATTATGATTGGAGTAAATTTCTTCGGAAGTGTTCATACGGCCTCCGGCACTGTTAAAATTCACAGGAATCAATATATAGACTTTTTAGAAAAATACGAGAGCAATTTCCAATTTGATGAAGATTCTTTGGAACATTTTTGCCAAATTAGGTATTTTTAAAAGATTAGTATTATTAACTATTATTAAAATCTTAATATTTTTTAGTACAACACATGGAAAACAATTGATTTATTACCCTACACTGTACTCCATACATTCCAGAGTAAGACTAGCAAACAAACTCGGTATACGGTTAGCTATTTCAGAACTTGGCCAAGGATTGGAGTACTTTTACGACGTTTTGTAATTTGTATTATATTAACAATAGCATTAAATTTTCTTTTTTTAATTATTAAATATTTTATTTAAACTTTTAAATCGTAATACAGTGTAATCCGCATATAATGGACTCGAGGGGACAAAGAGATATGGTTCATTATAGCCGAGTGTTCAACTCATGCGATGAAACGCAAACATACATACATGCATACTTCCATAATTAAAAAACTGCATTTTATTGCTAAACAGGTACATAATATATTTATGCATTAATAAAATTGCACAGAAATATTGTGTGCTAATGTAATATTTTCATGACACAATTAGTACAAGCACATGAAAAACATTACTTCTGAAAAAAATCGGTTACTTTACTTCGTATAGATTTTTTTCTAATATAATTGTTCTGCAAAATAAGTTTAAGTTTATTTGTTTGAAATCACTTCAGTGCTGTTCTCTTGCTGTAGAAAACAACGTTGTAGAGTTTGTACGCAGTTAAAAGCCTCTTCTGTAGTTACCTCAGTTTCTTCGGCGGTATCATCATTCTCTTCAGTATCCTCAACTTCTTCCTCAAGTGTTTTATTTACCAGGTCTGTGTCAGGTAGTTCTTCTCTTATAGCAACGTTATTATCGACATTCACGAAATCGTCAAAATCCTTTAAAACCATTAATTTGTTTATTCTTATCAGCTCTGCCAATGGAAGGTCATCCACTGGGTCTGATTCCATGATAGCAGCTGTTGTTTTTACTATACTGGCATGGCGAAAACAATTATGAATCGTTTGCGTAGAAACTTGATCCCATGCAAGGCTTAATAAATTTACAGCTTCCAAAATAGTAGTGCTTTTGTTAATGATGGTAGATCCTTCCATAATCTCCATGATTTTTATCAACATTTGTTTTCTGTAAAGTTGTTTCAAACTCCAAATGACACCCTGATTCATGGGCTGTAGAATTGATGTTATATTAGGTGGTAAGAAATGAAGCTTTATGTTATGAAGTCTGATTTCCGGATGAGCTGGACAATTATCCACTAGCAATAAGATTTTTCGATTTTTTTTATGAGCTCTTTGTCCCCCTTTTGTAAATAACCTTCAAAAATCAGTGAAGTCATCCAAGCTTTCCCATTCCAAGAATAGTCCACAAAGACTTAACGTTTTTGAAACACCATGGATTTCGAAATTTTCCTGAAACAACAGAGAATGTATTCGTAACACTTGAACTACATTATTGAACAGCAAGACCAATATAAAAATTATAGTGTTACATGTATGAACTCTTGAACTTACCTATAATGACTAATTTTCGTTTTTCGGTTCCAGAAGCATTAGCGCAAATCATAGCTGTGATACGTTCTTTGGACATTTTTCCCCCACTACATGTTTCACCTTTTAACTTGTGCGTTTTATCGGGCAACATTTTATAAAAAATTCCGGTTTCGTCGGCATTGAATATGTTATCCTCTGTATAGTCATCACTTATCAAAGGCCAAACATCCTGTTAGAAAAGATAGGGAGGATAGGCCGCGACTATAAAGTTAGAACGGCTTAAAAAATCATTAACACAAACAGGTTGATTCTAATGAAAACAAAGCCTGACAAAGCCATGTTAGAATGCCATGTGGATGTGGACAATCGTATATAAGAGGCAGACCCCTTAAAAGTAGAATCAATGAACCCAAAAAAATGGTTCTACAAGGGGAAATAGATATTTTCCGTCTAGCTCAATATGCTTGGGAAAAAGGACATAGGATTGTACAGGACGAAGTTACAATTCTGGCAGAAGCAGAACGTAGCATTAAATGAAAGCTGATAGAAATAGCGTAATTGAGCACAACAGCACATGGCATTTGTTGTTGTGAATAAACAACCAAGTACACACTGCCACGTGGCATTATCAAAAACTCTTTTACCACAGAGATGGTGTCGGGTTATATTTATATTACAACACAATCTTGATCATATATGTGCTTGTTGATATACAAATTTAGCCCATTCTTTCCTATCCACCGAAGACCTTTTTGCTTTTTCCCATGTCGTTTCTCTTCTTTGTAGTATTTCTCCGATTACTTGGTTGCAGGTGGTTCTAGATCTTCCTCTTTATTTTCACTTCTAAGCTTTGGATTCCTATACTTGTTTAACTAGTCTTTTATCATTCATTCGTTGCAGATGTCCTCACCAACTTTTTTTTTGTCTCCTTTATTTAGCAATCTGCCCAGAGGCAATAAGCTATTTATATTGGCTGTACACGACATGTATAGGTTAGCTCCATCGAACTTCCCTATGGACTTAAGTTATAAACTTGTTGTAATTGGATACACAGAGAATTCTTTTTTTTGTGTGTGTCTTTTTAGTAAACTAGAGTCATTTCAGATCGGTCTAATTCCCAAATCGGAAGGTTTTACTATTTTCAAGCGACGCACTCCACTGCTAACATTAAATAACTGTTGGGCTAAATTATTTGGGTGATGTGAAACTCTACTCCGATATTTGTCGCTGTATATCTCAATCACTTCCTTAACGGGAGCGATGGAGATGTTTCGTTGAATAACATAGTTTGGCACGTATCATGGGGCATTAACAATGATTCGCATTATTTTATTTTGAAATCTTTGTACAATCTCTATATTGGAACCAACTGAGTTAACCTTTTTTCAATGAATGTTGTGTTGGTTCAATTGAAAGTTTTTCTTTTATTTGCCTTCTTAAGAACTGCATTTCAACCGCTTATATTCTGCTTGTTTTTTTTTTTGGTTCAATATCCAGATTTCACATCCAAATGTCAAAATAGGTCTATAGATTGCTTTAAATACCTTATACAAAAAAAATTATTCCACGAATATGTTTTCGGTTTAATTCCATTTTTCAACTAATTTGTCAAGACTTCAATTCAAAAAATTTTGCATAAAGAATTGTGGTGGAATTGGATACCGCATCTGTTGACCGAAGAACAGAAAGCAGCTATGGTGAATTGGTGTTAGATCACTTCAACGTCCAAAACTCTAAAAACGTGTACAACGTTATCAGTAATGATGAATTTTAGATTTACCCATACGAGCCAGAAAAAAAAACGCCAGTCGTCTGTTTGGGTGTTCCAAGATGAAGAAAAGTCGACAAAATTCATCCATTCTCGAAATGTATCCAAAAAAGATGGTCGCGACATTTCTCGAAAGCAGGTCATTTAGTAACAATTCCTTTACAAGATCAAAGAAGTGTTACTGATGGTTGGTATATAACCATTTATTTACCGCAAGTCATCACTGAACTTCGAAAAACCAATCCCGAACAACGAATCATCCTCCACAAAGGCAATGCAAGTTCGCACACAGCACGCAAGACAATTGCATTTTTAATGCAACGAAACGATGAATTGTTGGACCATCATCCGTACAGTCTGTACCTAGGTCCCAACGATTTCCTTACCCTTCCGAAAATCAAGAACGGTCTGCGTGGTCAGAGGTTCCAGTCATCAGAATGAGCAATCGATGCTTTCTAAAACACAATTTTGACTGTGCCAACAAACGAGTGAAACAACTGCTTTTAGAGTTGGTTCGAGCGCATGCAAAAGTGCGTTAATCTTCGTGGAGAATACTTACAAAATAATTAAGACTGAAAGATTTTCAGTCACTAACTCATTAGAATTTATTCAAAGGATTAAAGATTGTAAATTAGAAGAAGGGGAAATTTTAGTATCATTCGACGTAACGTCATTGTTTCCTTCGGTATCGATCCCAGAAATTTTAAAATATTTAGAAGAACTTCTTCACAAAAATAAGATCGAACCAGAGAAAATAAAGGAATACGTGAGATTAACAAACCTTTGCATGTCCCAAAACTGTTTTCAATTTGAATGGAAGTTTTATGACCAAAAACAGGGAACTGCAATGGGCAATTGTCTTTCTCCATTCATAGCGGACCTATTTATAAGTAACTTTGAAATTGAATTAAAACATAAAGCTAAATATTTTCCAAGAATTTAGGTTATCTATGTCGATGATATTTTCACGATTTTCAATACACATAAATGAAACTTGGATGATTTCGTCAAACAGTTAAATTCAAAATTTCCGACAATTAAATTTACAGTAGAAAAAGAAAGCAATGACAAGTTGCCTTTTTTGGATACTTTAGTTATTAGGATTAATCTCAAAATAGAAATTGATATTTTCCGAAAAGAAACCGTTGTCAATAGATTCATCACGGCGGACTCAAATCATAGCATGCAACAAAAGATGGCTTCATTCAACTTTCTTATTAATCGTTTGATTAATTTCCCACTAACCAATGTAAGATACGAAAGAGAATTGAACTTCATTAAGAATATCGCGAGATACAATGGTTTTGATTCGGAAATAATCAATGGATTAATTAGAAAGGCTAACATAAGAAAAACAATCCGTGATACCACATGTCTGTCACCACAGAGCAATCGGGAAAAGCAGTTTGTTTGTTTACCTTATCATCGTATGACAAAAAATTTAAATAGTATTTTCAAAGAGCGCGGTTTTCAAGTTTGTTTTCGCTCCAGTAATTCAATTAAAACCCTTTTAGGAAATGCAAAAGACAAAATCGAAGATAATAAAAAGTCGGGAATCTACCGAATTGAATGTTTAGATTGCAATAAACAATACATCGGCCAAACTAAACGATCCATCTAAACCCGGTATAAAGAACACCTTGCGCACATAAAATTCAACCGACCAGAAAAATCAGGTATAGCAAGGCACGTTTTAGAAAATAACCACAGTGTTAACATGGATTGTATATATTTGATAAAGAACGTGTATAATTATCGTGAATTAGACACTTATGAAAGCATGCACATCTTAAAGAATAAAAGCCATGTGGTGAATAGTGACAACGGGCCAATGCAGACGACCCTTTACGGTCTGCTTAATGTCCGAAGAAGAGAAACACAGTAATAAATCACATGCAGGTACTTATCGGCCGTGTCCGTGTTCCCTTTTTTCAAATGTCATTCATATTAGTTTAAGTAAAATAATTTTTTAAAAATCTTGTGAAACGAACATGTACTGTACGTTTAGGTTCTCAACGGTGTGTACCGCGTACGGAGTGTGTTTTCGTACAGGTATTTTTCGCCGTGGTTTACCAGGTGCGACACTTTGCGATTATCTGCTGATGATGACAACTTGGTTGTCGCAATTCGTATACAGAATTACAAAAGTTAATGCGGAAAGCGGTTATATATCAACCTTAGTGATTAAAATAATTAAGTTTTTATAAGCCATCTACTGTTTTATTCCAGTTTTATATGTAAAACTTAAAAGACAACTAACGTATAATCTCCACCAGTGATAGTGTGAATCATTTTCTAGACTGGTTATGTCTTAAAATAACATAAGGCCTCTTTATTTAAAAACATCTTTATTCAATATTATACATACGTATATATAAACGAACTAAAAATACTTAATCTACATATAATTCCCTTACATTCTATCTCACTGTAATAACAACAAACTACGCAGCAGCTGTTTCTTTAAACGCTCTCAACCCCATCATTGATTGAGGACCTCTGATTAACCTGTAGGTGATCGCCCAATTTAATTTCGCTGGCATAAAACTGAAACGAAAAATATAATTAAGATCATTTTTATATAATTAATTGCACGTGCTTACTATTTTAATGGTAGAATAAATCTGGAAAATTGCGGCATTGTTACAAACACTTCGTTGCGTTTAATTGCTCTTACAATTCGTCCAGCTACAGCTTTGGGATCGAGCATAGACATGTTTGGCTTGCATCCAGCAAACATATCGGTATTAATGAAATATGGACAGACTATTGTCATTTTAATACCGCGATGTCCATGAGTCTAAAAATAAATGTTTTGTTAATTTTTTAAAGTAAATTGTGGAAACAATAACGTGTCCAAACAACGTTGAGATACAATTCTTGACTGTATACATCATGATGATTGTATTGTTGCTTAAGATTAATAAAGTTTCGGGAATCTTAGTCCGTAATGACAATACCTTACGAGGGTAGTTTGACAAGTAGTGAGAATGGAAAAGAAAAATGAATTTTTTAAATACAAAATAATTTTTATTTTTCAATATATTCTCCTAAAAGAGCAATACATTTATTCCAATGGTGCTCCAATGCCCTTATGCCATCTCTAAAATGCGATTCCGGAAGGCTTGCAAAATACTCATTTACGAAGATGATAAGCTCGTCGTTAAACGAAAATTTCTTTCCACCTAGTGCCGTTTGCAATTTTGGAGCATGCGGTACTAATTGAAAATGCAACTCGTGGATTTTGGACATCGCAACTGTGCTGGTATGCGAGAGAGCGTTGTCTTGGTGAAACAGAATCTTTTCTTTGCCATTCCTGGCCGTTTAGCACGACTCTCAACATTTAGTTTTCGTAGAAGTTCTACATAGTATTGTCCGTTTATTGTGGCACCTTTCTGAAGGTAATCAACGAGCAAAATGCCCTTTGAATCCCAAAAAATTGATGCCATCACCTTGTATGCTGATAAAGTGGTTTTCGCTTTTTTTGGAGATGCAGAACCACGTTCTAATCATTGTTTCGACTGTTGTTTAGTTTCGGATGTACTTTAGTGTATCCAAGTTTCATCGCAAGTAACAAATCGCCTACACAAATCAACCGGATTCCGCTTATAAAGGTCCAAACACTCATTGGAAATGCACAAACGAGTGAACTTTTGATCAGTCGTAAGCAATCGCGGCACCCATCTTGCCGAAAGCTTGGAAAGGCCCAATTCTTTCGTTAAAATGTGGTGTACGCATTCTGTTGAAATGTTTACCATGTCTGCTATCTCTCTCACTTTGAGTCGTCGATCTTGTGTAATAATATTATGGATTTTTATAATCATTTCTTTAGAAGTTACGATTTTGGGTGCTCCAGAGCACGCTTCATCAACACAGCTTGTTCTACCACGTTTAAATTCATTTACCCATCTACTTATTGTGGCGGATGATGGAGCAGATTCACCTAATGTTTCCCGTAACTCATCTTTTATTTCGGTAGCTTTCATACCCTTAATTACGAAGTATTTAATCACCGCACGATACTCTGCTTTTTCCATTTTAACAAAACGACGTGTTGCTTCTTTTTCAATCAGCTGTCAAAAATAAACTAATCAACCGATTTATCTAAATATCGGAATGTAAACATATAAATAGACAACCTAAATTACAGTGGATTTGTTTTACCAATTAGGGCGCCACCTATGTGTCATTCTCACTACCTGTCAAACTACGCTCGTATATCAATGTCTTCATAAATAATACTATTCTATAATATTACGAATACTTAACCTGAATTTGGTAAAAAGCTATGCACCTATTGTGTTATCGAATGTGTTTGAAAGTCTGCAAAGTTTTGATTTTGAGTTTATTCTAATTCAACAGACTTCTTCTTCAGCTCTTAATAAGAATAATGCATACCTGGATCTAGTTTTTTGTACAAAAAACATCGTAGCTTCTGAAGCCCTCTAATTTTTACCTTGTTCCTGAAGATGCTTAAAAGAATCTTATAAATATTTTAAAGTTTCTGGAATCGGTACCAAAGGAAACAATGACGTTACGTCGAATGACACTAAAATTACCTAATTATCAAAATACGTATACAGAATACGAACATTGATGTGATAAGGGGCTTTATTTATCTTTTTTGATTAATTTTGATTGTAAATGCAAATTTATAGTTTCACGGGAAAACAAACAGTTGTGCGATTCAATTCACATTAATGTTCAGCCTTTGCAACGTCGCGATTTTAGTAAGGATCTTGGTGTCTGGTTTGATAGTAAATTAAATTTGAATCAGCATGTTTCAAATATCGTAGGGCAGTGTTTCTCCATGCTTGCTTTCCTGCGTGTATTTGCAGTATAATAGATTTGTATGGTACTCATATTATTTAAATATATGGATATGGTTGAGCATGTTTGAAAGAAATTTAGTAAAATTTTATATTGGGACACCCAAACAGACGACTAGCGTTTATATTCTGACTCGTGTGAGTAAATCCAAGACCCATCATCACTGACAATGTTGTACACGTTTTAGGAGTTTCCGGTGAGGAAGCGATCTAGAGCTTTTTGACACAAATTCGCCCTAATTATTTTCTGTTCTTCG
Source organism: Dermolepida albohirtum (assembly GCA_031893035.1). Taxonomy (NCBI): domain Eukaryota; kingdom Metazoa; phylum Arthropoda; class Insecta; order Coleoptera; family Scarabaeidae; genus Dermolepida; species Dermolepida albohirtum. Next base: position 85,838 of record JAVIWB010000047.1, on the reverse strand, counting down.
GTCAACAGATGCGGTATTCAACACAATTCTTTATGCAAAATTTTTCGAAATGAGGTCTTTGAAATCTCCAACAACGCTTCAATCTGGCGATATGTCATATGTCGACCTTCGCTGATGATCTTATGCACAGTATCGACGTTTTCCTGAGTGACTGCCCCTTTTAGATCATTGCTAAGACTGTCCACGTTCGAATTTTCCATACCAACGAGAAATTGTTGACTGATGTGGTGTTTCATTGCCGAAAGCAGAAACTAACTCGGCGAGGTATTCTTTTGAGATCATTGTCTTCGAAAATTATAAAAAATTATTCCGCGAAAATGTTGGTTTAATTCCATTTTTCAACTGACTTGTCAACTTTGACAGTTCGTTGTACCTACAACACTACACGTATCGCACTGAAACTGTGGATTTAGTTAACTAAAAATGGAGGTTAATTTTTAGTACCGACATTTGTTTAGTGGCGCGCTCTATGTTCCACTATGCAAAACTTAAAAGACATCCCACTTATTAACGTGCGTCATGTAACATGGTGTAATAACCTTAGCCCAAGAATATTCTTATTAAACCTTATTGTACTGATTTGTGTATTACCTTCAGTTCAGTATGCAAACTTTCATGGAAACCTATAGTGGCGTGTTTTGTGGCGCTATAATCCGTGCATTTGTAAGTTCCTAACATCCCAGTTAAACTACTAACTGTTACGATATGGCCTTTTCCTTTCCTAAGCATATCTGGTAAAAATGCTTTAACGGTCTATAAAAGCAGAAAATCATTTTAAATATAGTTTTAAAGATTTTTATTATCTAAAATGTTACCCAGTAATTAGATAGTGTATTGACTTGGAATGTTTTTTCTATCATGTAATCCGGAATATCCAAGAATGTGTTACCACACACTATTGCTGCGTTGTTTATGAGAATATCCACAGTCCCAACTTCTTGTTTGACAAGTTCGGCATTCTTGTAAACGTTTTTTCTGTCGGACACGTCTACTGCGTAGGTATGTACTGTATGGCCTTCCTTTTCTAAGTTATCTTTAACCTTTTCCATTGCTGTGAAAAAAAAGTTACATTAGTTACCTATTTCTGTTTAATTTTGCAATTATTAGATGGACATTTTCATTTCTTTGCATGCTGCTTAAACTTTAATCTTGAAAGAGATATTTTATTTAAAATAAGTTGTTTTTTATAGTACAAAACATACAAAAGATGCACTTTAAATGTTTAACTTAACCAAAAGGTGTTAACTTATTGATTGATTAGGCCATGTGGCACTAGCATGAATTAATTGGTCCATCAACTATGTAGTTCTAATCCAATTCTTAACAATATACTTTTAATTGCACCCATCAAAGATAAGTTTTTCGCTGTGACTAATGAAGCTGTCGATACTTTAACAGAGGTACGAAAGTAGCCGTTTATATTTCGGGAACTGGCAACACTGTTAGTGTTGCCTCCGATCTGATAATTGCATAGCGAAGTTTGTCATTTTTGACAATATAGTTACCTTGATAGTTTTATTATCCGGTCGCTATTTCTATTACTCATGTTATCAGTAGGAAGTCACCTGTTCTTTATTCAACTTCTAAATATCTTCTCCGTGATGATTTGTTTAATTCTAGATCTCTGTGTGTATTCTCTACTTTTTATTTTGATCAGCACTCTTTCTATAACTCTTCTGCCAGTTCTTTCGTCTCAAACATTTACTTAATATATTTTATGAATTTCCCAACATTTTCGTGCAATTATTTTTCATAACTTTCGGCTTGGATTATCTCAACAAGAATGCATCGACGAGCTGAATTCTCTATATGGTGATGGGCACCATCGAAAACTATAGTATATTGTTGGTATAGTGAATTCAAACTTGGACGGCGTTCTTTGGACGATGAATTTCGTGAATGTCGTCCCACAAATGTTGTTGTGTCGGAAAACATTAATGCAGCGTCTGAATTGAGAATGCAAGACCGTCATGTGACATAGCGTGAGATTGAGGCATCTTTAGGCATTAGTAACACCAGCATGCATAAGATCCTGCATGAACATTTAGCCGTTAAGAAGCTATGCTCACGTTCGGTACCACATAATTTGACAACCGTCGGTACCAGAAAATGCACAAAAAATATAATGACGGTGCTTCAAAGAACATTTATAAAGTCGTCACAGGTGATGAATCTTGGATCTATACGTATGAGCGCGATAATAAACAGCGGTCGACTGTGTGGGTATTCCAAGATGAGCCAAAACCAACAAAAGTTGTTCGCGTTCGAAGCACATCAAAACAAATGGTCGCCTGTTTTTTCGAAAAAATCGGTCACGTTGCAACCGTGCTTTTAGAGAATTGTAGAACGGTCAATTCCGAATTGTACACAACTATTTATTTGCCAAAAGTTTTTGAAGAAATAAGGAAAACAAACCGAAAACGACAGACCATTCTCCACCATGACAATGCGAGCTCTCACAGGTCGGTTCAAACAATTGAATATTTGACCGGGCAAAACATTGATTTGATGAGCCATCCGCCGTACAACCCTGGTCTGGCACCCTGTGATTTCTTTTTGTTCCTACACGTGAAGAATGAACTTCGTGGTCAACGGTTTTCTACGCCGGAAGAGGCAGTTGAGGCATTTAAAACTCATATTTTCGAGATACCGCCTCCACAGTGGCAGCAATGCTTTTCGGATTGGTTTAAACGAATGCTAAAGTGTGTTGATTTTCAAGGAGAATATTTTGAAAAACAATAAAACTATTTTCAATAATAAAAAATTTTATTTTGTTTGCTATTCCCGAAATATAAACAGCTGCCCTCGTATGTATATATATATAAAATTTGTTAAAAGTGTTTTGGTCGACCGTGTATAAGATAATCCAAATTAATGAAGTTCGTCGGGTATTCGGTCAACTGTTTAGAAAATGAAAAACCAATCTTTTGTTTTATCCTCTATATTTCGCTATAAATTTATAGCTTCAGTAGGAGTTCTAAAAACAATAACATGTACAATATCTTAATCATGCTCCTAATTATTATCTTTTTCTTACAAAAACTAGATTAATTTAAAAAATTTAAAAATCATTAAAATGTGATTTGCCATACTATATACTAACACACAAAACTATAAACTATTGTACTAGGGTCAGTGGTAGGTAAAGTTCAGAGCATGTTCCCCAAATAACTTGCATCTAGATCATTTTACGTGTAAAATCCTAAAAAAAGGGAAACCTTTTTTCGAAAAGTGCTAGACTTTAAAAGAACTGATATACGAGGTGCATAATAAAAACAAAAAAATATATGAATGTGATAAAGAATTAATCTGTGTGACACTTGACTTTCATTATATTAGATTGCAATAGATTGTACTTAACTGGTTGATATCAGATTTATAATTTATGGTGTTTGGATTTTTACAGATGTGAGCCATTTCCAAGAATATTCTTTTCTTGTAGTTGTTTTCTGTTTCTAAAATTACGGGATTGTTAAAATCAAAATTGTGATCATTATTATTGACATGTGTGGCCAAGCACCTCATATATCAGTTATTTTAAAGTCTAGCACTTTTCGAAAAAAGGTTTCCCTTTTTATAGGATTTTACACGTAAAATGATTTAGTTTCAGATACAAGTTATTTGGGGAACATGCTCTGAACTTTATCTACCACTGACGCTAGTACAATAGTTTATAGTTTTGTGTGTTAGTATATAGTATGGCAAATCACATTTTAATGATTTTTAAGAAATTTTTTAAATTAATCTAGTTTTTGTAAGAAAAAGATAATAATTAGGAGCATTATTAAGATATTGTACATGTTATTCCTGATGAAGCTATAAATTTATAGCGAAATATAGAGGATAAAACAAAAGATTGGTTTTTCATTTTCTTAACAGTTGACCGAATACCCGACGAACTTTATTAATTTATATATATATATATATATATATATATATATATATATATATATATATATATATATACAGTCAGGTGCAAGTAAATAGCAGTCCTAAATTAATACTTATGAATGACATTTACACAGACAATTCTGATGCAGCTAACGACATGCTTCTAGAAATGTATAAAAAATGTGGAATAATGGAATAATTGAAATCAATCGTTTAGTATTTTATTGTTATCGAAAGCAATAACAATCGTATGTTTGAATCGAAACAAAGCTTAGTTAAATTACATATTAGCAAAAGTAGGCAAAATTACATAGAAATTTCTTAAGTCATTAAGTTCATGAAACACGATTTTTCTAAAGAACATTTGCGAAACTGTTTTATGGAACGTCACTTTATACAATGTTTTTTTGTAATAATATTTTGTTTTTAATATATTTTCTTTAAAATGATTTGCTTTTTTATGACAAAAAACTTGCAAAAGATGCACTTTTAATGTTCAATTTAATCAAAAGGCGTTAACTTATTGATTGGGACATTGTGGCACTAGTTTGAATTAATCTATCCATCAGCTATGTAGTTCCAATCCAATACTTAAAACCATACGCTTTTAATCCCACACATCAAAGATGTTTTTCGCTATGACTAATGAAGCTGTCGATACTTTAACAGAGATATAAACGACATACGAGGGAGCGTTTTTATATTCGCGGAATGAGCGGGTTATAGAGGGGTGAGTGGGCGCATTGGGGGCGTGGCCTGCGCAGCGACTCATGATTAGTATAAATACGAAGTTTCATTGTTATTAGACAGTTAGTTTTTGAGCTATCGTCAACCAAGTAACATAATCAGGAGTGAAAAGTGAAATATGGAAAAAATCGAATATCGTGCCGTTATAAAGTTCCTTACCAGGCAAGGAAAATCAGTCGCGACCATAATGAATGAGATGTCATTGGTTTACGGCGACTCTTGTCCAGGAAAAACCATGGTGTACAAGTGGCATAGTTTATTTAAACAAGGAAGGGAATCCCTTGAAGACGACCCGAGGCCGGGCAGGAGCATTGAGGTGGCCACGCCAGCACTTATCCAAAAAGTTGAACAAATTGTATTCGAAGATGCTCGACTAAAGAAGAAACAACTCGCAGAAATGGTTGGAGTATCCGATACAACAATTTTTAAAATCCTACACGATCATCTCGGCATGTCTAAGGGCAGCGCAAGATGGGTGCCGAGAATGCTCACACCGCCGCAAAAACAACAGCGCGTACAGTGTTCGCGTGCATTTTTGGACCTCTGTAATGAAGACAAGGATGGTGTATTGAGTGGAATTGTTACTGGAGACGAAACTTGGGTTCATCATTATGAACCTGAGTCCGAACAAGACTCCATGCAGTGGCATAAAAAGGGCACAGCACCTCCCAAGAAATTTAAAGTGTCACAATCAGCTGGGAAACTCATGGCAACGGTATTTTGGGACTCGGAAGGAATATTGTTGATTGATTATAAAGATAAAGGTGTTTCTATAACCGGAGAATATTACGCTTCAATATTAGAGCGACTAAAAGAAGCCATTAAAGAGAAAAGACGGGGAAAATTGACAAAAGGTCTTCTGCTTTTGCACGACAACGCGCCCGTCCACAAGAGCCGCGTTGCGTTAGCTGCCCTGCATAAGGTGGGCTTCGAAATTGTGAATCACCCACTCTACAGCCCAGACATGGCCCCGAGTGATTATTACCTGTTTCCGAAAATGAAAAAAGAGGTGCGGGGTAAAAAATTTACTGCCGATGATGAAGTCAAGGAGGCAGTTTCGGCGTATTTTGCAGATAAAGAGAAATAATTTTTTTATGAGGGTATAAATAAATTAATTGAAAGATGTGAAAAATGTATCCGTCTTGCAGGTGAATATATTGAAAAAGAAAAATAATTTGGTTTTTTTATTTCCACCCCTTGTCCCCCATTCCGCGAATATAAAAACGCTCCCTCGTACTTCTAGAAATGTACAAAAATGTTTTATACTTTTGTACAAAATTCGATTTTTAAAAATATTTCCTTCTACTGGACGATTTTTTTTTGCGTCACACAGATTAGTTTTGAAAGAAATTCTATGTAATTTTGCATGTTTGTTCATACGTATCTTAATTAAATTTTGTTTCGATTCAACCATGCAACTCTTATTACTTTCGATAACAATAAAATATTAAACAACAGGTTTCAGTTATTCTACTTCATTTCATCGGCAGATGCCAATACAGTTTTAAACTAGCTTTTCATTGTTTTCCCCTACTTCGGATATTTTCTTTGAATTAATATGAAGAAGCTTGCGCTACTATCTTCGTGCTTCTTCGTGTTTTGTAGCTGTATCACGGAGAAAACACTGAATATTGATGACATGTATGTATTTAGTTTTGTACTTTCTAAATGGTTATAAGAAAAATTAATGAAAAATTCAGCTATGTTGACTTATTATGCATTCATTTCCTTTTTAGGCCAGAGTGCCAATATGTATTGAGTTCTACATGTTATTTTTGTGACGTCCGGAATCCAGAGTGCTTTCAAACGATGGTGAAAGATTATTTTGTATTTACTGTTATATGTGTCCGTAATAATACTGTAGAACTTGAACTTTGTAAATCACATAAGATAATAGTGTAAAAGTTTTTTGGGTACCAAAATAAAAAATCTCTCGTTTTAAAAGCGCAGACTTCGTTCGGAAATTTTCCTCACCGCTAGTTCCCTTTGTTTACCCCCAACCCTATAGACCCAAGATTGAAGTTAATATTTTTATATATACAGTCAGTTACAAAAGTATTCATGTATCTCGTAAATGCTGAATATCATATTTACTTTCATTTAACAACGTTGAAAACTCTAAAAACCTCTAGTGAAAACTGTTATTATGTACATCTACAAAAAAATTTATTAAATATTTTAACATCGAACGTCACAAAAGTTTTCGTGTACTTCATTCTATAAGATATTTCTCTACTGCAAGAAATAAATTAAAAAGAGTTGTAAAAGTAAACACATGTTTGGTAATATGCGCGAGTTAAAAGAAAAAAGCCTTTAAGCCAAACAGCAAAATTGATCGAAAACGCGTGTTTTGAAGTACAGTCATGCGCACGAAAAGAGCTTTCCTAAATTATTTCTTATAAATGACATTTCCAAAGAACGGTTCTGATGCAGTTATATTGAAATTATTTAAAATCCCTTAATATACTACTGTGGGCAAAAAATAGTAAGACTTTGTTCATAATTTTTAAATTCTCAATTTATTCTTCCAAACCTATTTCGTCCCCCTCAATCCCCCCTGGCCCCAATACACTTGTGCCAACGTTTCTTTCAATTATCGAAACAGTTGTTAAAGTCAATTTCAAGAATAGCCTTCAATGCGCGTAGCGATTCACGTTTAATGTCTTCAATTGACTCAAAACGGTTTCCCCGGAGCGGTCGCTTGAGTTTGCTGAATAGCCAGAAGTCACACGGAGCTGAATCAGGCGAATACGGCGGTTGCGGCACGATATTGGTTGAAAATTTGGCGAAAAACTCACGAAGAATTAATGCAGTATGCGACGGTGCATTATCGTGGTGCAAAAACCAAGAGTTGTCGGCCCATAATTCTGGCCTCTTTTTACGAATAGCATTGCGCAAACGACGCATAACACTCAAATAGTATTCTTTGTTGACAGTTTGGCCAGTCGGAAGGAATTCGGAGTGCACCACACCTCGATAATCGAAGAAAACTGTCAACATAACCTTGATTTTCGACTTGCTTTGACGTGGTTTTTTTGGGCTTCGGCTCACTTTTGATGCGATATTCGGCCGATTGATCGTCTGTTTCCGGGTCATAAGCGTAGATCCAAGTCTCATCTTCAGTTATGATGCCTTTCATTTTGTCTTGAAAGTCGAAAAGCATTGTTTCACAGATGTCAACGCGACGCTGTTTTTCGAAAGAATTGAGTGATTTTGGAACGAATCGTGCCTTCACTTTTCTTAGGCCCGAATGATCTTTCAAAATGGTTTTCGCTGATCCTTCCGATATTCTAATGATGCCAGTAAAGTCTCTGACTGTTAATCGTCGACTCTCAAACACCAATTCCTTGATTCTATTGACATGTTGATCATCAGTTGATGTTGATAGCCGTCCTGGACGTGGTTCGTCATCAACGCGTTCTCGACCCTCTTTGAATAATTTGTACCATTCAAAAACACTTGCTCGCGACAAACAATTATCACCTAAGGCCTTTTGCAACATTCTGAACGTTTCGACACCAGAAATTTGATTCCGTACACAAAATTTAATGGAACTTCTTTGTTGAATAATTTCACTCATTGTAAAAATCGCCGAATGCACTTTTTGTACTTCAGAAAGACAAGCGAAAGACAAACACTAATGATTATTTTGATGTGACATTTTGCACAGATGTCACTGACAGTCATAGCAACCTAGAAAAAAAATATTTCGACGAATGGGTTTTCGCGCGAAATTTAAATTAAAAAGTCTTACTATTTTTTGCCCACGGTAGTATGTATATATAGTGAGGTGCACGTAAATAGCAGTCCTAAATTAATACTTATAAATGACATTTACACGGACAATTCTGATGCAGCTAACGACATGCTTCCAGAAATGTATAAAAAAATGTGGAATAATGGAATAACTGAAATCAATCGTTTAGTATTTTATTGTTATCGAAAGCAATAACAATCGTATGTTTGAATCGAAACAAAGCTTAGCTAAATTACATATTAGCAAAAGTAGGCAAAATTACATAGAAATTTCTTAAGTCATTAAGTTCGTAAAACACGATTTTTCCAAAGAACATTTGCGAAACTGTTCTATGGAACGTCACTTTATACAATGTTTTTTGTATAATATTTTGTTTTTAATATATTTTCTTTAAAATGGTTTGCTTTTTTATGACACAAAACATGCAAAAGATGCACTTTTAATGTTCAATTTAATCAAAAGGCGTTAACTTATTGATTAGGACATTGTGTCACTAGTTTGAATTAATCTATCCATCAGCTATGTAGTTCCAATCCAATACTTAAAACCATACGCTTTTAATCCCACACATCAAAGATGTTTTTCGCTATGACTAATGAAGCTGTCGATACTTTAACAGAGATATAAACGACATACTTCTAGAAATGTACAAAAATGTTTTATACTTTTGTACAAAATTTGATTTTTAAAAATATTTCCTTTTACTGGACGATTTTTTTTTGCGTCACACAGATTAGTTTTGAAAGAAATTCTATGTAATTTTGCATGTTCGTTCATACGTATCTTAATTAAATTTTGTTTCGATGCAACCATGCAACTCTTATTACTTTCGATAACAATAAAATATTAAACAATAGGTTTCAATTATTCTATTTCATTTCATTGGTAGATGCCAATACAGTTAGAAACTAGCTTTTCATTGTTTTCCCCTACTTCAGATATTTTCTTTGAATTAATATGAAGCTTGCGCTACTATCTTCGTGCTTCTTCGTGTTTTGTAGCTGTGTCACGGATAAAACACCGAATATTGATAACGTGTATGTATTTAGTTTTGTACTTTCTAAATGGTTATAAGAAAAATTAATGAAAAATTCGGCAATGTTGACTTATTTTGCATTCATTTCCTTTTTAGACCAGAGTGCCAATATGTATTGAGTTCTACATGTTATCTTTGCGACGACCATGATCCAGGGTGCTTTCAAACGATGGTGAAAGATTATTATGTATCTACTGTTATATGTGCCCGTAATCATACTGTAAAACTTGAGCTTTGTAAAAAATATATAATATTAATTTAAGCAGTCATGTTAGGAAAGAGCATACAAATAATATAGACACGATGTTATTGTAAGAAGAAAAATAAATATGAAGCTGCAACATCATACTACAAATTTTTTCACGTGTATCAATAGAATCAAATAGGTTTGATCACATTTTGAATTTTATTATCTCCAAATTAGTGCTTATTACAACAAGTTTCTCTTACTTATGGTTAGTAAAGGCACATTGTTTGTCGAACATTTTCTATATTAACAAATAATAAGAAATTTTCTCCTTAAAGGTCGGCTAGCTAAATTGTAGAAAAGTAAAAATAATACGAAAATTACACAATTACTTGCATCAGGTTTTAGTGAATGATTTTATGATATTACCTCGTATATGTTAATGCTTGGACAATGAAGAAAATAAAACAAAGTTCGACAAGCATGAAGTTGAACAAATTGTAATTGTGCAACACACCAAATCTATTAAATTGCCTTTAGAAACTTGTACACTTCAAATAAATGTGGTTTAGACGCAATTTATTTTTCTAAAAGTTTTTACTTTCTTTTTTATGTACAGTGTAGCTTTATAATACAATCTTCTTCTTGACTTCGTCGTAGTGTTGGAATATTTGACGATTCTAAATAGTTTTTTTTATTAAATGAAAAACGGCATGTATCCTTCGTAGCAATATATTTTCTTTCTAATCCTATGTGTACGACAAAAAAACTTTCGGCATAATGGTTAAATGTGTGTAGATATACAAGGGTGGTCCCATAAGTACCCGGCTTGACCTAGAGATGGCGTTTGTTGTTTCAAAAATGTCACTGTATTAGAAAGTACACAATCGATAAAGCATATGTTTCAAGTTTGAATACGCCACGTTGTTTAGTATTTGTTTGGCAGCCATCAACAGTGAACGGTTTCAGTGAATTTGTAAAAATTGAGAAAATTGGTCATCGTTCCGTGATACAATACTTTTATTTGAAAGGCCTCAGCTCAACCGATGTAAAAGCCGAACTGGATTCTACTCTGGGTGAGTCTGCTCCTTCGTTGGCAACAGTGAAATGTTGGGTAGCAGAGTTTAAACGAGGCCGTACGGGCTGCAAAGACGAACATCGCAGTGGTCGTTCAAATGAGGTGACGATTCCAGAAACGGCGAAGAAAATCCATAAAGCGGTACTGGACGATCGTTAACTGAAAGTGCGCGAGCTAGCAGGCATAGTAGGCATTTGAAGAAGTGGGGTACATCTCATATTATCTGAAAATTTGGACATGAGAAAGCTGTGTGCAAGGTGGGTGCCACGTTTGCTCACACTCAAGCAAAAATAGTGTCGTGAAGATGTTTCAATTGAGTGTTTAGCGAAGTTTCACAGCAACAAAGTAGAATTTTTGCACCGTTTCATAACCATGGATAAAACATGGGCCCAGCGCTTCACACCCGAGACAAAAGAACAATCAAAACAATGGACTCAAAAGGAAGAACCGGCTCCAAAGAAAACGAAGATCGTTTCATCTACAGGCAAGGCCATGGCTTCGGTTTTTTAGGATGCACGTGGAATAATTTCTATTGACTATCTTGAAAAAAGAAAAACTATCAACGGTGAGTATTATGCGAACTTATTGCAACGTTCGAGCGAAGAAATCAAGCAAAAACGGCCGCATTTGGCTAAGAAGAAAGTGTTGTTTCATCAAGACAACACCAGCTCACAAATCCGTTATTGCAATGGCCAAAATTAATGACTTAAAGTTTGTAGTGCTATCTCATGCACCCTATTCGCCAGATTTAGCCCCCTCAGATTATTTTCTGTATCGAACTTATTGAACAACGCTGGGAAAAGTGTATCGAGCTGAAAGGAGATTATGTTGAAAATAAATATATTTCTTTCCAAAAATTTTCTGTTTTCTATGTTAGGTGTACTTTAAAAAATATCAATGCGATGCTACAGAAGCGATATATCTTGGATATCAACATTTCTCCTTTGAATCGTCTGTTAAAACATTTAGTGGTGTTAATTAAATTAGAAAAATTTGAACTTTTGAGAGATAAGCTCTTAATATTTGTGACTGATCGCGCTACAACTGTTCGGTTTCTTAACAACGGCTGTAGTAAATTCTCGCATAGACAATCTGTCGCAGAGAAAACGAAACTTCTTTAAAATAGTAATTCTTAATGGCGCCATCTATTTAAAAAATATGCGACGGTAAGGCAGATCTTTCACCAATGTTACGAGGGAGCGTTTCTATATTCGCGGAATGGGGGACAAGGGGTGGAAATAAGAAAACCAAATTATTTTTCTTTTTCGATATATTCACCTGCAAGACGGATACATTTTTCACATCTTTCAATTAATTTATTTATACCCTCATAAAAAAATGATTTCTCTTTATTTGCAAAATACGCCGAAACTGCCTCCTTGACTTCATCATCGGCAGTAAATTTTTTACCCCGCACCTCTTTTTTCATTTTCGGAAACAGGTAATAATCACTCGGGGCCAGGTCTGGGCTGTAGGGTGGGTGATTCACAATTTCGAAGCCCACCTTATGCAGGGCAGCTAACGCAACGCGGCTCTTGTGGACGGGCGCGTTGTCGTGCAAAAGCAGAACACCTTTTGTCAATTTTCCCCGTCTTTTCTCTTTAATGGCTTCTTTTAGTCGCTCTAATATTGAAGCCTAATATTCTCCGGTTATAGAAACACCTTTATCTTTATAATCAATCAACAATATTCCTTCCGAGTTCCAAAATACCGTTGCCATGAGTTTCCTAGCTGATTGTGACACTATAAATTTCTTGGGAGGTGCTGTGCCCTTTTTATGTCACTGCATGGAGTCTTGCTTGGACTCAGGTTCATAATGATGAACCCAAGTTTCGTCTCCAGTAACAATTCCACTCAATACACCATCCTTGTCTTCATTACAGAGGTCCAAAAATGCACGCGAACACTCTACGCGCTGTTGTTTTTGCGGCGGCGTGAGCATTCTCGGCACCCATCTTGCGCTGACCTTAGACATGCCGAGATGATCGTGTAGGATTTTAAAAATTGTTGTATCGGATACTCCAACCATTTCTGCGAGTTGTTTCTTCTTTAGTCGAGCATCTTCGAGTACAATTTGTTCAACTTTTTGGATAAGTGCTGGCGTGGTCACCTCAATGCTCCTGCCCGGCCTCGGGTCGTCTTCAAGGGATTCCCTTCCTTGTTTAAATAAACTATGCCACTTGTACACCATGGTTTTTCCTGGACAACAGTCGCCGTAAACCAATGACATCTCATTCATTATGGTCGCGACTGATTTTCCTTGCCTGGTAAGGAACTTTATAACGGCACGATATTCGATTTTTTCCATATTTCACTTTTCACTCCTGATTATGTTACTTGGTTGACGATAGCTCAAAGACTAACTGTCTAATAACAATGAAACTTCGTATTTATACTAATCATGAGTCGCTGCATAGGCCACGCCCCCAATGCGCCTACTCACCCCTCTACAACCCGCTCATTCCGCGAATATAAAAACGCTCCCTCGTATGTCAAAATATCATGACATTTGCATCATTAGAAGTAGAAAAATTGCGCATACAATACAATGCGTATTTTCATTGGTTGAACAATGAATTTTGAACAAAGAGCAAATATCAAGTTGTGTTTTAAACTCAATAAATCGTATACTGAAACGTTTAATTTGATGAAACAAGTGTATGGTGATGCGTGTTGATTACGTACGAGTGTGTATGAGTGGCATAAACGATTTAAAGACAGTCGTACGGACATAAATGACAACGAACATCCTGGTGGTTACGGAAAGTAACTTCGAACTTGTGCGAGAATTTATCAGAAATGAGCCGAAATCCTCATTGCGATACGTAGGAATGAAATATTTCCGAAGATCAATTCAGCGTATTTTGACACAGCATTAGTCAAAAGTGAAGAAAATGTTGATTTGTTTTTATGATTCGAAAGGCATAGTGCACAAAGAGTTTGTACGAACTAGTCAAAAAGTCAATGTTATATAACGGGTGTTTTTTTAGAGGTATAGAACTTTAAGTTGGCAACACATTTTTAACTGGCGGCCATTTTATCAGCTGTTAAGTGATTTATATTTAGTTTGGTTTGTCATTTCAACATGAATAGACTAACGCCTGAACAACGCTTGCAAATTGTGCAAATTTATTTTGAAAATCATGGTTCTGTTCGAAATACGTATCGCGTACTACGTCAATATTACGGTCAACATAATCGTCCATCAGAGCAATTAATTCGATTAACTATGGAACGTTTTCGCACCACGTATACTCTAAATGATAACACGCATCCAGAGAGACGTCGTACAGTGCGTACAGAAGAAGTCATTGCTGCTGTAGAGCGTAGCGTAGAGGAAGACCCGAATCAGTCTATCCGCCATCGTGCACAGGAATTGGATATGTGTCCATCCACTTTATGGAAGATTTTGCGGAAAGATCTAGGTTTGCGTGCTTACAAAATCCAACTCGTGCAAGGATAGAAGCCACACGATCACCTAGCAAGGCGTAGATTCGGTGAATGGGCCCAAAACAAGATTGCCGTTGATCCCGATTTTCATAATCGAATTTTGTTTAGCGATGAAGCTTACTTTTGGTTGAATGGATACGTCAATAAACAAAACTGCCGTATTTGGAGTGATGATAATCCTCAAGTGTATGCTGAGACACCGTTATATCCAGAAAAACTGACTGTTTGGTGTGCTTTATGGGCTGGTGGAATAATTGGTCCGTACTTCTTTAAAAACGAAGCTGGCCAGAACATTACAGTCAATGGTGACCGCTATAGAGCCATGATTACTGACTTTTTCGTTCTTCAATTGAACAATCATGATGTGCAGGAGTTGTGGTTTCAACAAGACGGCGCAACATGTCACACAGCTCGTGCCACAATTGATTTATTGAAGGAAACGTTTGGTAACCGCATAGTTTCACGTTTCGGACCCGTGAATTGGCCTCCAAGATTGTGCGATTTAACGCCGCTTGACTATTTTCTGTGGGGATATGTGAAGTCGCTAGTCTACGCCGATAAGCCCGAAACGATTGACCACTTGGAGGACAACATTCGCCGCGTTATTGCCGATATACGGCCACAAATGTTGGAAAAAGTCATCGAAAATTGGCCCTCCAGATTAGACTACGGCCGAGCCAGCCGTGGCGGTCATATGCCAGAAGTCATATTTAAATTATAATGCCAGAAGATTATTTTTCGAATAAAGTAAATTTCATGTCAATTTAAAAAAATCATATTTGTTTTATTCCATTTCAAAGTTCTATACCTCTAAAAAAAAACACCGTTTATTATCTTGGTGTTATGAAGCGTCTTTTAGCACATATTCGTCGTATGCGCCCTCAATGTCGTGAAAATGGTAGCTGGGGTTTATTACGTGATAATGCACCATTTCATCGGTCAACGCTTATCACTGATTTTCTAACTACAAATTGCATTTTAACCATCAACCATTCACCGTATTCACCGGATTTGATCGCCTGTGATTTCTATCTATTCTCCAAACTACATTTTCCGATGAAAGGACGGCGTTATGCCGACGTTGAAGCCATTAAAAAGGCGTCGACAGCGATCTTGAAGCACCTCTCTAAAGATGAACTTAAAAATTCATTCGACATATTAATTGACCATGCAAAACGTTGTATTGAAGCCGAAGGCGACTACTTTGAATAAAATAAATGAATTTTACCAAAATAGTAAACATTTTTTTATTTTAATGAAGTTCCGTTTTCAGACAGACTGTGTATTACGTGTTAAATCCATGTTTTACATCTTGTGACAGAAACGATTCGACCCTGTTATCTAGAGATTATTTATTTAGCTTACCACAAAGAACATATCACGACAGTCACAAAAAAAGGTGTAAAAGAAGAAGGTAATACAATCATATACGTAAAACGAGGATAGACCGTTTCTAGAGACTTTTTACTACCAACCGCGGATAATTGGGATCACATCGTATGTATATATGTACATACATAGATGTTTTTTGTATGAAATTTGAGGCACTTTAACTTCAAGATTCTATTATGCTGTCTATCTTGTTGTTAACACCAATAAATTAGATACAGATGTATAAATGTATGACAAATATTAGGAATGATTCTTTGAGCAAGAGAAAGTCAGTGCAAGAAAATTGTTTATTCATAAGTAGGTGAGAGCGAAAGTTGATGAGTTTTGTCTCATCTCTTTTCACAGAAAAATTATTTATAACCCGCGCATGTATAAAAGTGCACTTTCTATAAGTCAGTGACTATAAATTATCTATTTAGAAACTAATTCAAGTTCAAACGTTATTTCGTATGAAACGAAAACAAAAAACGTGTTTTCTTTTGTTAGTATGTCATTAAATATATAATGCCTTGAGAAAAGAAGAAAGAAATATTCTTTTAAACAATGTCTCGACAAGAAAAGAATGGTACTAACCCAATGAGCAATTTTTAAATTTCGGAGGAGGTGAGAGTTGATAGTAGTAGTAATAAAGGCTTATGATCTTATTTTAATTTCGTTTCTTAATGAAATATGCATCATGATTACTGAAGGTTGATATATAACCTCTTACTTTTCATTAATTTGTCGCTTTAATTCGTGTAAAAGAATCGTAGTAAGCTCCTGTGATGGTTCGACATATCGAAAGATAATCTACAAGAATACCTCATGCATCGCAAAAGAGACATGGAAGCTATTGCCTTTCCCGCATGTGGAGCAGTTATAGTCGCCTTTGACGATAGAGAATCACTATGCTGCCCGTATATAGATAGTGGTTTTATTTTGGGTGCGTAATAACGAACGCAAGTCTCGTGGTGGATATTTCTTTTTTTAAAACGTCCCAAATGCTCATCAGAAATCCTCGTTCACACCAAGTTTTGATCAACGTTGAACAGTCACTTATAATCAACTCTTCATTCAAAATGTAATTTGCACGTTCTTGTCATCATGATGACAACTTAGTTGTCGAAATACGTATACAGGATACGAAAATTATTGTATAAAGTGGTAATATAACCTTGTTTGATTAATTTTAGATTGCTTAGATTTCCATGTTCAAACTACGGAATGATTTAATATGCCAAGATAATATTCAACATTAGCCGTTGAAGAATTTGGAATTAATTCTTTGTGATTAAACTCCTTCGAAGCGTAACAAACAATAAAAATTAATTTGATTTTAATTTCTTTAAGCGAGATTATTTTTTAGATTTTCTTTATTAATTTACCTCGATTCAGTACTTTGAAGGTTTCTGAAGCTTTTTCAAAGCACACTCTCTCGCCTCCTGTTGCAATCATCTTTAAGAAGCTTTCGTCTCTTCGAGTTTCTCTAGCAATATCTTCGCAATGCCCAACTCGATACAATTTTTGGCTATTCATCAACCGATATGGAACTAACTTTGAATTTAACTTCCGAAGACTAAGTTTATTGATTAAAGTGCAATAAACGAATGCCTTGGATATTCAAAATTCCACTTCTACGAATCTTATTGAAGATTCTTTTCTAAGTTTGGATATTATCTTCAACTACCGTTTCTATTAATCAGTCTGAGCATGTATCACAATCCACATCTTCATATCCTTTGATTTGTTGATTCAATTCACAATGGACAATACAAAATATCAGAGATACTGTCCAAGAGAATTTTATTTACGTTGAAAATGTGGCGGTTGACTTGTAATAACAATTGACTAACGATAAAAAGATGGATCATCATGAAACGGTCATCAACTACTTTGTTCTCGATATTCAAAGAGAGTACGACGAATATAGTTTACCAAACGCTTTAATATTCCAAGATAATACTCAGCATTAACCGCTGAATAGATTGGAATTAATTCTATGTAGTTAAACTCCTTCGAAGTCTAACAAGCAATGGAAATTAATTTGATTTTAACTTTTTCAAGCGATATTATTTCGTGGGTTTCATCATTTAGATACCACTATTCAGTACTCTAAAGGTTTCTGAATCTTTTTCGATGCACGCTGTTTCACCTCCTGTTACAATTGTCTTTAAGAAGCTTTCGTCTCTTCGAGTTTCTTCAACAGTATCTTCATAATGCCCAATTCGATACAATTTTTGGCTATTCATCAGGCGGTATGGAACTAACTTTGAATTTAACTTCGCAAGACTAAGTTTGTCGATTAAAGTGCGATAAACGAATGTCTTGGATATTCAAAATTCCACTTTCACGAATCTTATTGTAGATTCTTTTCTAAGTTTTGATATTATCTTCAACTACCGTTTCAATTAATCAGTCTGAACATTTATCATAATCCGCATCTTCTTAGCTTTCTTTGAATTGTTGATTCAGCTCACAATGAACAATACAAAATATCAGAGATACTGTCCAAAAGGGTTCTATTTACGTTGAAAATGTGGTGGTTGTCTTGTAATAACAATTGACTAACGATAAAAAGATGGATCATCATGAAACGATCATCAAATTGTGTTCTCGATATTCAAAAAGAACACGACGAATATAATGTACCAAGCGCTCGAATATACCAAAATAATACTCAGCATTAACTGTTGAACGACTTGGTATTAATTCTTTGTTGTTAAACCCCTTTAAAACCTAACAAGCAATGAGAATTAGTTTGATTATAACTTTACTGTCCAAGAGAATTTTATTTACATTGCAAATGAGGTCGCTGTATTGTAATAACAATTGACTAACCGTAACAACATGGATCATCATGAAACCAGCATTAATTATCATAATCCACATCTACATAGCCTTCTCACAATCGTCGATTCCACTTACAAGCTTTGAAGATTTTCCCCAGTATTTTTACCATTTTTAAATAGAATTTAATGTTTATTATGTTCCTCGTTAATTTAAATATTTACAAATTATTTATTTGTGACCTTCCTTACCATTAACATCTCTAAAATAGGATCATTCCGATTATTTATAGCCAGTTAACGATACTTCAACATAATAATAATAATAAAAATTTGTTACGAAATTTACTTCAATTACCAATTGTAGATTTTAACATGGGCCAAGATAGAGTTACTGTGTTTTCTTAGTGTTATGAAATAGAAACGGGAACACGTTAATGTACAATAAACACATATGTGTACATTTAATGTTATATAACAGAAAACAATTACTCTAATTGTCCATACGGCTTGCCTAACTAGGAAGTTTTTACGTTTCAGATATCGGTGCATTCTTTAATACTGTTATATAACTAAATATAAAACACGTTGTTGCAATCACAATTAATCGTAAATAACACAGGGTAACAAAATGAAAAAAAAAATTTGGTACCGGAAATCTAACATCTGATTTTAGATGTTTTTAATGTGCTGATTCCAAAAATGCCACCAGATTTTTTCTATCAGCTCTAGTTTTTGAGATACAGGTTACAGGTTAATTGATATTTTTTTCTGATAAAGGACAACAAATAAAGAGATAAATATGTACTTAATCGTCAAAATAGAAATTTCCCAGAATGTAATTAGCCAAATGGAGACCTGGAATTGTCCCTGACCCAATGTTCCTATACTATGAACTACTCAATACACTGCTCTTAATTACTTTTATACCTGTAATTGCCTATGACCCTATCCTTCTATACCTGCTTGGCTGTACTCGATTTAGTATATTACTGAGTTTTCCCAGGTAAAGTTGTGCTATCATTTTGTGTAAATTTTGGTAGTTTTGTAGTATCAAGACACTAAACTGAAACAATGGCATCCACAAGCAGACGTACCTGTGTAAATCATCCAGATGTTTGTTGTTATGTGTGTGGTGAATACACTTTGAAAGAGAGCAGAAAAACGATTTCTGACTTTGTGAAAAGAGCTTATCTTGCCTATTTTGGCGTTCATTTAGGAGATCAAGATAAATCTTGGGCCCCACATTTCATATGTAAAACATGTGTTGAACATTTGCGACAATGGACAACTGGAAAGAGGAAGTGCCTAAAGTTTGGTGTACCAATGGTTTGGAGGGAACCGCGAAACCATCATGACGACTGCTATTTTTGTCTCGTTAATATTAAAGGCATAAATAGAAACAATAGACACAAATGCACATATCCTGATTTAGATTCTGCAAGAAGGCCTGTAGCGCATTCAAAAGAAATATCCGTTCTATCATTTAGCAGTCTACCCGAACTGACAGAAGATGATACAGAAACATTAACGTCTGACGAAGTTCAAAGAATTCAATCAGAAAACGACAGCGATTTTGAAGCAGATTTAGTAACTCCGCAGTGTTTCAATCAAGAAGAACTAAACGGTCTTATAAGAGACCTGAATCTCTCAAAGGAATCCGCTGAATTACTTGCATCCAGATTAAAAGAAAAAAATCTACTTTGTCCAGGTACTAATATTACATCGTAAAAGAGATAAGGATCTGCTGCCTTTTTTCGCTCTGGATAATGACTTGGTATTCTGTAACAATATAAAAGGGCTCTTAGAAAAAATGGGTTTGCCTGAATACACTCCAAATGATTGGTGCCTTTCTATTGACAGTTTAAAACGTAGTTTAAAATGTGTTCTTTTACATAACGGTAACAAATATGGCTCAATTCCTATTGGTCATTCTACTACCATGAAGGAAGAATATGAAACAATTGCATTAGTTTTAAGAAAAATCAAATACGAAGAACATCAGTGGGCAATTTGTGTCGATTTAAAAATGGTTAACTTCCTCCTTGAACAGCAGAGTGGTTATACAAAATATCCTTGTTTTTTGTGCCTTTAGGACAGCAGAGATAAAAATGAGCACTGGGTTAAAAAAAATGGCCTTCAAGAGATGTCATGATTCAAGGAAAACAAAACGTGATCAACGAACCTTTGGTAGCAAGAGAAAAAATCTTACTTCCGCCCTCGCATATCAAGCTAGGCTTAATGAAGCAATTTGTGAAGGCTTTAAATCGAGATGGAAATTGTTTTGGGTATTTATCACGTAAATTTCCTGGTATTAGCACGGAAAAACTAAAAGCTGGTATATTTGATGGTCCTCAAATAAGGCAACTTGTTAAAGATCCACAATTCACCACATCAATGAACGAGACTGAATCTAACGCTTGGTGTTCATTTGTTCAAGTAGTACAAAATTTTCTTGGCAATCATAAAGCAGGGAATTACATAGAATTAGTGGAAACTATGCTTTCAAATTTTAATATTCTCGGCTGTAACATGAGTATAAAAGTTCACTACCTCCACAGCCACCTAGATCGTTTTCCAGAAAACTTAGGTGATTGTAGTGAAGAACAGGGGGAAAGATTCCATCAGGATATTAAAACTATGGAAGATCGTTATCAAGGACGATGAGATAGCCACATGATGGCGGACTACTGCTGGAGCCTTCAGCGAGGCTGCCCTAGTAAACTCCATTCTAGAAAGTCGTATAAAAGAAAATTTTTATGTGATTAGTGACTAATGTAATTATGTGAATTAAGTTTTTGCAATAAATACTTAAATCCATGTGTCTTTGTTCTTTTAACTGTCAATAGTAATATTATATATTATAACAGTTATAACGTAAAATATACACACGATTTTTTAGAAAAATCTCAAAAACTAGATCTGATAGACCAAATCTCAGAACTTTTTTACATTCTGCATCCAAAAATTACCCAGGAACAGTTAAAAAATCGCAGGCACCAAAATCAATTCAAAATTTAGGCAAATGTTATATAAACTAATATGATTAAAGTGATGTTATCTAACTTGGCATTAAAAGCTACAACATAGGAGGGCCAACAAGTTGTCTCCATAGCAACGTCAATTGTAAAAATTCAGATCATGAATTCTATTGTTTCGTTGTGACAACTTCCTTATTAAGAGCGGCTCGGAGCTTTTGACGTGAAGGATGGCCTTGAAGTTCGTGCTGTGATTAAGTTCTTCTTCTTGCAAGACTTATCAAATGCGAATATTTATAATTAGATGAAGAATGAAGAATTCAGCTTTTCCGCTAATGATAAATGCGTACGTGATCTCAAATGTGGTCGATCCACTACGTAGTGGTTGCTCGAGATCTGCCACTATACTGGAAATTGTTAAGAAATTATATGCTATGTTAAAAGACGGTCATTTGAAAACGTTTGAGATAGCGGAGGCTGTAAACATTTCTAAAGAACGTGTGAATTACATTTTGAATGAAGAGTTGATTATAAGAAAGCTGAAGGCGAGGTGTATGTCGTGACTGTTCAACGTTGATCAAAACTTAGTGCGAACGAGGATTTCTGATGAGCGTTTGGGACGTTTTAAAAAGAAGAGATATCCACCACGAGGCTTGGGTTCGTTATTACGTACGCAAGATAAAACAACTATCTATATAGGGGCAGCATAGTGGTTTTCTATCGTCAAAGGCGACTATAACTGCTCCACTTGCGGGAAAGGCAATGGCTTCCATGTCTCTTTTGCGATGCAAAAGGTATTCTTGTAGATTATCTTTCGAAAAGTCGAACCGTCACAGGAGCTTACTACGATTCTTTTAATTAAAGCGAGTAATTCGTGACAAGAATCTTGCTTTAGCCAAGAAAAAAAATTATTTTCGAACAAAACAATGGACCTTGCGCAATTTGTGCTGTCAAAAATTGACGAACTTCGATTTGTTGACGCACCCGTCTTACCCATCGAATTTAGTCCTGTAGAATTACCACCTTCTTCCACGCCAAAAAGAAATACTTTGCAGGTCAGGAATGTCCACCAGACAACTACATATGTAATTTCCAATTTAAAATCCTTATGGTTAATACCCATATAATATGCATAATATATAATATATGAGGGTGTCATGGAGATTATCCCTTACTAGGAATTGTTTATTGTATGGTTTATTACGTGGACGTAATAGCCAGTCTTTACCTGATATTTGTGCGCTTGTCTATTACACAGTGAATACTCAGTATTCACGTTGTTGTATTTTTTTTAATTGTGTTTGAAACATAGCAAGAAGAAAGCAACTAATTCTTGAACAAAGGGCTAGAATTATTGCTTTGCACGAAACAAAGCTTTCTAATAGAGCAACCGCTCGAAATCTAAAAATTTCCGAGTATTGTGTTTGTCAAACTATAAAGAGAATGGTAGAAACTGTCTAACTCGGGGACTGAAAATGCAGTAGACGGCCGAGAATAACTACTAAAAGAGAAGATGAATATCTGAATTTAATATCCTCACGCAATTGTGGCCTTACAGCTCCGGAAATAGCAACACAATATAACGTACACCACGAAGCCACGGTTAGCGTAACAATAACCAAACGACGTTTAGATGAAGCTGGACTTAGAGATCGAGTAGCAGTAAAAAAAACCACGTCTCTCTGCACAACATAAACAAAAAAGTTTGGTCTGGGCGAGAACACACAGGTACTGAACTGTCGAAGAATGGAAACAAGTCTTATGGACAGATGAATCCAAATTTAATATTTTTGGAAATAAACGCCGTACTTTTGTTCATTGTCGTGATGAATGTGTGGTTAAGACAGCGAAACCTGGTGGTGGAAATGTGATGATTTGGGATTGCTTTGAAGTTGGGCACATCGGAAAATTGGTGCAAGTCATAGAAATAATGACAAAAGAAGTCTATTTGGGTATATTGCAAGAGCATGCTCTTCCGTCAGCGATGCAGCTAATGGGTCCGCGATTTGTTTATCAGCAAAATAACGACCCCAAACAAACAGCAAAGATTGTAAAACGGTTTTTCGCCGACCAAACTGAAAGAGGAATCCTTGCATGACATGGCCACATGGCCACCTCAAAGGCCGGACTGCAATCTGATAGAGCTGTTATGGGACTGTTTGGATCGTGAAGTACGTAAAATACCTCCTTCTAGCAAGACAGATCTTTGGGGTAAGTTGCGGAATGCATGGAACTCTATCGATGAGGCCGTTATCGCAGCTAGAGGTGGTTACTTTGACGAAAGTAAAATTTAAGCTAACTTATTATAATATTACTTAGATTAATAATGTCAATTGCTTGAATTGTATGTTAATTTAGTATTTTATAAATAAATTTGCCATGAAAATAAATAGTCTCTTTAATATCATTGCGCAATTAAAATTATTTGTAGTACGATTAAACTTATGGACGGTAGTATATATATATATATATATATATATATATATATATATATATATATATATAGATGTTTGCTGTTAGTTAGAATCATTTCTTTGGCATTTTAGGTTCTGTAGATGTCTTCTGCTCTAATTTTGAATGTTCTTCCTGATTGGCCAAAATATATACTATTACATTCTGGGTAGTTTATAAACACCGCATTTCTCCATAGGATCAGTTTTATCTTTTGCATTAAATAATATTTTGCCTAAATTAATATCTGTTTTAAATACTATATTGTTACTCAGACTTTTATTAAGAAACATTGCTACTTTTTCAGAGTTTCAAAATAAAGTAATATTTTTAAAGTTTTTTCGGTTTTATTATTAACGTGCGGATAAATTAGTTAAGATCGTATTTACGTTCTTTTTTATTGATTAAACAATTAATTATTCTGGGAAATTATTATTAAAATTATAGTGTAGTTATAGTCGTAAACTTCTGTAAAGTTGTTAACTTGTGTAAAGTTTCTAAAAAAAATATGCAGGAGTCTCTGCAAGCTAAGAAGATTAAATTCAGAGAAGATATGGTTTAATCTGAACTTCTGAATTTAATAAAAATTTATAATGAACAATATAATTTATATACAATCTTACATTTGTGAATTAAATCCAATTGAACTGATATGCGCAAGAATAAAAAAAGAATTGATATCCAAAAACTATACCATTTAAATTGAGAGAAATGAAAGAATTGCTTTTGTACGCTATAGAAAATGTTCAAAGTGTTAATTGAAAAGTTTGTATTGAGCATATAATTAAACAGGAAACAAAAATGTGCACACTAGATGGAATCGTAGATGATCAAATTGAATCGTCCATTATTTTCATTGGTACCAATAGTGACAGTGATATTTTTTTCAGACAGTTCAGACTTAGAGTAGATATTGTTTATTTAGTTTATTTTATATGCAGTCAGAGACTGAAGTTGAAATACACCTCAAAAATTATAGTATGCAGCTTTATTTGTCCTCATAAATAACAAAAAAAACGATAACAAAAAGTTCTTTGTACATTGCAAACATAACGGTAAATCCCACAATAACAACAAAATACAGCGGACAAAAGTTTAAATACATCTTGCAAAACAAAAAACTACCTTTCATTTCTCAAAAACAAAGTACAGTTATATTTTATGAATGTACATATGTATGTTTCGATCAAATTCTTTTTTTAAAAGCCACCACTTGTTATTAGTAGCGGTCTTATTGTCAGCATTGGAAGTTCTATTGAAAATTATGGGCAAAGTTAAAGAAATTGAGTCCAGCGTTAAATATTTAATAATAAAACATTTTAAGGAAGGAAAATCCTATCGAGAAATAGGAAAATTATTAAATGTACCATTTTCTAGTATTCAAAATATAATTAGAAAATATAAGCAAACAGACTCAGTAGAAAATAGGCCAAGAAGCGGTCGATCAAAAAAACTTTCCAGTCGTGATGTTAACCATATCGTAAGAGAAGTGAAAAAGAATCCAAGAATAAGTGCCCCAAAACTTGCAGATGATATCGCTAATAACTACAACAAGCATGTGCATCCAAAAACTGTTCAAAGAGCATTACGAGAAAATGGATATAAAAGCAGAGTTCCTCGAAAGAAGCCACTGATAAGTGAAAAAAACATACGACTTAGACTGGAGTTTGCAAATATGTATAAAAACAAAGACGCTGGGTTTTGGAGAACAGTTCTTTTTACAGACGAGAGCAAATTTAATTTATTTGGAAGCGATGGACGTTCAAAAGTCTGGCGCAAGCCAAACACTGCCCTTCAAACACAAAATTTGGTTCCTACGGTAAAACATGGAGGTGGCAATGTAATGGTTTGGGGAGCGATTGGAGCAGCCGGGGTTGGGAATTTGGAGTTTATTGATGGCATAATGAATCAACATCTTTACAAGAGTATATTGGAAAGAAATTTGCAAGTATCCGTCGACATCTTGGGCCTTGGACCCCGTTGGATCTTTCAACAGGATAACGATCCCAAGCACACCGCACTTTCTGTGAAAGAGTGGTTGCTTTATTATGCTCCCAGGCAGCTCCATAGCCCACTTCAATCACCAGACTTAAACCCAATTGAGCACGTTTGGGATTTAATGAAGCGGAAATTAGCGAAAACTTCAATAACAAGCAAAGAGTCGCTAAAAGAAGCTCTTAAAAAAATCTGGTCTGAAATATCGCCTACTGAAACAGAAAGCTTGGTACATTCTATACCACGCCGCTTGCAGGCAGTTATCAATAGCCGGTCCAACAAAGTATTGAAATGTTTTTCTTTTTTAAATTATTTAAAAAATGGAATAACATTCAAAGATGTAAATATGTTTGTATTTAAACTTTTGTCCAGTGAATTTTATCGTATTTTTAAGAATTACCGTTATGTTTGTAATGAAGTCTATATTTTTTGTTATCGTTTTTTTTGTTATCTATGAAGACAAATAAAACTGTATACTATAAGTTTTTCTGAAACGTTTACTTTTCTTTAAACATACAATTTTTGAAGTGTATTTAAACTTTAGTCTCTGACTCTAAGTAATGTGTGCCTGAAAAGGCCTTTAATTTCTTTGTCTATGTGACATTTTACCATTTTACTTGTTTAGAAGTGTTGTTTGTGTAAAATTTATACATTTTATTTTGACAAATCAACCACGTACACTATTTTGTATCTAAATCAATTGACTACTTTTAATCTCAATCATTTTTAAATTCGAGCATTGTATTTCTTTAATATTAACAGGGATGTAATATACTCTGTTACATTAAATGTTTTGAGTTTAGTTGCAAAAAGAAAGCTGATAATAACCAAGATATAAAAAAATTAATAAATAGATCACCACGTATTAAGATTATGCGTGTACATTATTTTGTTAATAAATTGATTGATTACCATTATTGGCTACCTTTAATCTATACTATTCTTCTATTTAACCTAATTAATTTTATATTCGAGCATGGCATTTCTTTATTATAATAATTGCAAGAGATTTGAATGACCGAGTTGGAACAGCAGAACGAAAATATTTAGTCATTGGTGAATATGAAGATACACGTAATAATAACGGTCTAAGATTAATAGATTTTTGTACAATACGCAACCTCATAGTAGCGACTACATTTTGTAAATACAAGGACATACATAAGTACACAAGAACTGAACTAACTACAGGGCAGAGGTCAACAACACATTACACATTGATACAAAGAGCAAATAGAAGATTAGTTAAAGATATAAGAGCGAAACGAGGATATGAGCGATCATTATCTAATAGAAGGGAAACTAAGAAGTTGTATGGATGAAATAGAAGAGAATACAGAGAGCATTAAAAGAAATATAGACACAATTAAGGCCTATTTGAGAAATTTAATCACTGAAGGTTGATATGTAACCCATATCCACATTAATTTTCGTATTCTGTATACGTATTTCGACAACTAAGTTATCATCGTCAGCAGATAATTAAATAGTGTCGCACCTGGAAAACTAATACCCGTACGAAAATAAATTCCGCACACGATCTGTACCGTTGAAAGCCAAAACACACAGTCCTTTCCAAGTGATTAAGTTAACCAACCACAGGTTCCATCAAAATTACCTATTTGAGAAATAATAAAACAGCTAAAAGGTATGCGAGAAGGTGGACAATGGGGTACACAAACTGGGGAGGGTGAACTGTGCGGAACAACAAGAAGATCCATGGACAAGGTATAAAACAATTTTAATAGAGACAGCAAAGGTAATATGTGGAACAATTAAACGCGATAATGAAAAGAAAAGTACAGCATGGTGGAATGAAGAGATCAGGAAACAAATTGAAATTAAAAAACAAAAGTGGCGATCATATTTAAGTAATAAAAATGACAGTAGTAACACAGTCTGTTCTATTAAATTTTTTGGGTTTAATGGAAAAAAGGAAAACTGATAATAACAATAATATAAACAGTTAATTTGTGAAATGTCTTTTAAATTTTGCATAGTGAGACATAGAGGGCGCTACTAATTAAATATCAATACTAAAAATTAACCTTTGTCTTTACTTAACCTAAATCCAAAGTTTCAATGCATTGCGTGTAGTGTTGTAACTCTGCGAACTATCGAAGTTGACAAGTTAGTTGAAAAACGGAATTAAATCGAGAGTATTTTTTATAATTTTCGAAGACAATTATCTCGACAAGAATGCCTCGCTGAGTTGGTTTCTGTTTTCGGTAATGAAGCGCAACATTAGTCAACAATTTCTCGTTGGTATGGAGAATTCAAACGTGAACGGATTACTCTTAGCGACGATCCAAGAGCGGGTTCACCAAAAACGGCAGTCACTTAGGAAAACGCCGACATGTGACATATCGGCAGATTGAAGCATTGTTGTTGATTTCAAACCAAAAAGATGGTCGCGACATTTGTTTCGAAAGCAGGTCGTTAGATTAAAGAACCGTTACTGCCGATTGGTAACCATTTGTTTGCCGCAAGTCATCGCTGAGCTTCGAAAAACCAACACCGAACAACGAATCATCCTTCTCCAAGACAATGCAAGTTCACACACAGCAGGCAAGACAATTGAATTTTTAATGCAACAAAACGTGAAATTGTTGAACCGTCCTCTGTACAGTCCGGACCTAAGTCCCAACGATTTCTTTATCTTTCCGAAAATTAAGAACGGATTGCGCGGTCAAAGGTTCCAGTCATCAGAAGGAGCAGTTGCAGCTTTCAAAAACGCAATATTGACTGTACCAACAAACGAGTGGAACGACTGCTTCCAGAGTTGGTTCGAGAACATGCAAAAATGCATTAATCTTCGTGGAGAACACCTCGAAAAACAACGAAGTCTTTCAAAGCTATCCACTGTTTTATTCCAGTTTTATATGCAAAACTTAAAAGACAGAATTATGTATATACGCTATTTTGTAAATAAATTGATCGATTATCATTATTGATCACTAGAGCGGCGACGAAAGTGGCAATACCATAGGCGGTACGGTAGAACGGGCAATTGGTGCGCAGTGAATGAGATCATTCACATCAAATACAATACGGTTCACGGTTAGTGTTTATAATAACTTCACACAAACATGTCGCGAAAGTCTGTGCCGTTTGCTACGTCGGTTAGAAAATACATAGTAGAATTTCCCGATTTAAAGTATGATGGATGTGCAGTATTGTGTTTAGTTTGTAATAAGCGACTTATAATACGGAAGAAAGACAATTGTAAAAAACATATGAACAGTGCAATACATAAACTGAACAAAAGAAATGAAATACCTTATGCAACATTCCTTTATGATTTTTTATTTATGTTGACTGCATGTAATTTGCCGCTTCGTTTAATCAGCAAACGCCCTTTTCAAGTGTTCTGGAATAAATATCTGCCAAATTATAAATTACCTGCAAGAAGAACTTTACAGAAACATTTGCCGCGTTTAAGAGAGAGACTTGAAAATATAGCAAGAAGAGAATTGCATAATAAAAATGTGTGGATTACTGTAGATGAGACTACTGATTTAAAAAAAAATAGTATAATAAACGTAATCGTACGTATTTTATCAGCCAACACATTTTCACAGCCCTATTTGTTAGCCTGTAAACGTATACAAGCATGTACTGCGGCAAATATTCGGCAAATAATAATGAACACCTTAAAGAAATTTCACATTCATAGTACTCAAGTCTGCATGCTTGTAACAGATGGTGCTGCTACTATGTTACTACTCGGACGTTTACTAAAAGTAACTTTTCCTGAATTAATACACATAACTTGTGTACTCCATGCTCTTCATTTAGTTGCTGAAAATGTTAGAAGTAGTTATAAAAACGTTGATCATTTGATTGGATCCACCAAACAAGTGTTTCTTAAATCCCCTAAACGACTTAAAGAATTTCATAAAATTTGTCCAGATATTTCGGAACCACCGGAACCCATTCTTACACGATGGGGCACGTGGCTAAATGCAACTTTTTATTACCATAAGAATTTTCACAAAATTAAATCCGTTATATCAAAATTTAGGCCAACCGAATCCCAAGCAATCAGAGACAGTCAACATCAATTTGAAAATCCCCAAATTCTGGAAGATCTGCATACAATATATAACAATTACCATCCATTAGTAGAAGCAATTACAGAACTTCAAAACGAAAACGATTCGCTGTCCTTAGACGCATCACTATGCATAGTGCAACATGTGACCGCTCATTAGCATAGTTTAACTGACGCTGCTGGTGTACGACCTCATCAAAAATTATTAAGTGTTTTAAAAAAAAATCCGGACTTGCATGTTTTACGAACTATTTATGACAAATGTGCAAATAGTGAGCCCTGGAATGATTTTGAACAACAGCTTCTTTCTGCCAAAATTACATCAATAGACGCCGAACGATCTTTTTCTCTATACAAAAACATTTTCTCGTCGCGAAGGACGTCATTTACAGAAGCAACCGTAGAGACGTATGCAATGATGCAGATGTACAGTTACTTCCACAACACATTACCAGGGTTATGAAATTACATATTACTAGGTAAGCACTAATTGTGTAAGAATAAGTCTAGACACGGCACTGCTACGGACACTTTCGCCGCAGTTTATAATTTACACTTAAACACCAACCGTGAACCGTATTGTATTGATGTGAATGATCTCATTCACTGCGCATCAATTGCCCGTTCTACCGTACCGCCTATGGTATTGCCACTTTCGTCGCCGCTCTATTGATCACCTTTAATCTATTTCATTTTTCTGTTTAATCAAATTAATTTTAAATTTAAGTATAGCATTTTTGTATTCAAAAGAAAAAGGAAAACTGATAATACTAATAAGATCAAAAATTAACGAATATAAAATGATGTAGTGACTATTCTGGTACACTTACAGTGATATATATATGGCTCTTTTATCTACCCTCTAATTTAAAAATAGACTACAGTAATACTATTTGATACAAGGTCACTTTGCTTAAAGTATATACATGATTAGACTGGGTGAGTGGAACGTCTACGTTCGCCGCGATAAGGACTAACGTCCATCAGTTCTATACACAGGAAACATTTGTACAAAATTTGTTTTAAAAATATGTATTTTTATTTGGTGATTTGTCTTTCCTTATCACGCAGTATAGATGCTACTGAATTTTTGTGAAATTTGTTCCTTACTTAATACACGCAAGCTCATTCAATTAGTTCGTGTAACACTTTATAGATAATTAATTAATTGTTACCATTCAAATAATACAAATACGAAAGGAATTGTACTAAATTCATGTCCTAATTTATTTTTTATATCTGAAAAGCATGTTGGGAAACATATATTAAATATTTTTAAATACCGAACTTAATTTATGACATTCAAAATCAACTGGGTTCTAAGAAAATGTGTACAAAATGAAATAATTACATAAGCTTGCGATTAGATTTGAATAATTTATATAAATGTCACAATTGTTTCAAGGTTAAGTGATTGCAGTTTAAACGCAATCTATTTAAGGTATTTTTTGTATCAGCGTGAATCCAAAAATAGAAATTTTAAAAAACTTTTTACCTTCTTCATTTATGTCCCACACAACGACTTTTGCGTGTGCCTTGGCAAGCTTCAGGGCAAGTTCTTGGCCTACACCCCCGGCGCCTCCAGTCAAGACGACCACCTTACCCCTTAGACTCTTCTGGGCGCGCATGAACGATGGCATAAAAGTTAAAATCATAGTTTCTGCTACATAATAAGCCGCTAACCACATCATTATAGATATCTCGAAAACAACAGCCACAGAAGTCAAAATGGCTCCTCGTATCCATGCTATTGTACCCATTGCTGCAATTTATAATAGAATACATTGAACAATATTAAAAATAAACAAAAACGAAAATTTCGAAATTTTATAGTTTCAGGAAATTGAGTAAAATTATAGAAAAATAAAAAAATATCGAAACTGTATTTTCTATAGCGATTCTAGTTAAGATATTGGCTATCATACTGTTCTTAACAAGCGATAATTTATTTTTTTACCTTTATTTCGAACTTATACAGTTACTAACAAAAATTAAGCTTATTTCAACAGCTAAATGTGTAAAAATTGCACTCTCTTAATGCATTATGTACAATATTTTTATTCTTGATTAGGTGATAATCATAAAAATAATTCCTCGTGACGTAACTGCCAGAAGTTAAATATAGATTTTGCTGTATATTTGTGGGTACATTCTTCAGTTTAACAAAAATGTCATCATCCATCTTCATTGAACTTTTATGATATATTGGGTTGGCAACTAAGTACTTTCGGTTCTTACTGATAGAGAGCGTTGCTTTATTTTTTGTATAACGTATGTTAGTGCTGTACTTTACCGTTTGTCGCGTGATCATAGTCACATTGACGTAACTTCAGAAGCAAGTAGTGCGTGATTTTTATTAAAACTATTAGTTGTGGGTTAATTTTAAATGGAGTGCAGAAACGAACATTTTCGACATATTTTACTATTTTATTTCCGAAAGGAAAGAAAGCTGCTGCGGCTCACAAAAAGATATGTGAAGTTTATGGTGCTAATTGCTTAACAGAGCGCACGTGTCAGAATTGGTATAAAAAATTCCGTTCTGGAGATTTTTCCCTCAAAGATGAGAAACGTTCTGGTCGGCCTACTGAAGTTGATGATGACCAAATCAAAGTCATAATTGAAGAGGATCGTCATATAACTGTTCGAGAGGTTGCGGAGAGGCTACATGTATCGCACACAACAATGGAAAAACATTTAAAATGTCTTGCGCTTGATATTTGGGTACCTCACGAATTGAAAGAAATTCATTTAACACAAAGAATCAACTTTTGCAATATGCACCTTAGACGAAATGAAACCGACCCTTTCCTAAAAAGAATCATCACTGGTGATGAAAAATAGGTCCTGTACAGTAACATAGTTCGAAAACGATCATGGAGCAAACACGATAAACCAGCTCAAACCACATCGAAAGCTGAATTGCATCCAAAACAGATCATGCTGTCAGTTTTGTGTTTTTTGAGCTGCTTCCAAGGAACCAAACGATCAATTCTGATGTTTACTGTCAACAATTAATAAAACTGGATGAAGCAATCAAAGAAAAACGGCCAGAATTGTCAAATCGGAAAGGTGTAGTTTTCCACCAAGATAATGCAAGGCCTCACACATCTTTGGCAACTCGTGGTATACTATTGGAGCTTGACTGGGAAGTGATACCACATACCCCATACAGCCCTGATCTAGCATCATCTGATTACCATTTATTTCCAAGTTTGCAGAATTCCTTGAATGGTAAAACTTTCACTAATGACGATGACCTTCACTCGCACCTGGTTCAGTTTTTTGCTGATAAGGACCAGAAATTTTATGAGCGCGGAATCACGCAGCTGAAAGAAAGATGGCAAAAGGTCATTGAGCAAAATGGAAAATATATAATTGATTAAAAACTATTCTTTGTTGAAAAAAAAGTGTTTTATTTTATACTACAAAACCGAAAGTACTTAGTTGCCAACCCAATATATTTGAAATGTGAAAACGTTGGAATAACGTTCCATTGTTCTTCTAGACCTGATTTATTCTTCTCTATTCTATTAATGGTTTACTCTTGGTCTCTTGGGTTCATAATATACAAATTTGGCGTTCAGCAAATTGGAAGGAATCGCTAAAGCATTTAAATTCCACTTTTTGTTTGGCTGTACCCAACCCCGAATGTAAGACTATATAAGCTGTTTTGTGCAAAAGGGTACAGATGTTCAAGAAGAGTATTTTCAAAAGAACTAAAGCCATTTGTTTAAAGGTACGTTGCTTTTTCTGAAATCGTAAACAGAACATTTACAACAACTATCATACAATGATCTAGACCATCGCCAAACCACTTTATACTTATGCATATTCCTGACTCGAGATTACCTGGAATTAAAGCTTGTCTAACAGCGGAGGAGATGGCACAAATCAACCAGGTAATGGACGCCATCTCCAACAGAATACGGGACAGTCCAACCCTGCACGTAAATCAAGGATCGAGGAGTTAGAAAATTTAATTCTTAATAACCTAACTGTACCTATACATTCTGTTTGTGATACAAATGTATGGCAACAGTCATGGTTTCGATTTATTGACGGTTCCAGTACCACATACAGACGGGTTATTTCATCAACGAAAAAATGGGTCAGAAAAATATGTACAACGGGTTACGTTAGATCAAAAAGGTTTTTTGTTCTTGGAATTGTTAAAACGTGTTATAAGATTTAATAGATCAATAAGAAGTAAGAGGATAAGATGACCTCCTCATTAAACACAAAATCAATGACACCAAAGCAATTACTAAATTTGCAGTTAAGATATTTAAATATACGTACCAAGTTGTTTGTTTTGTGAAACGTTTTACAGAAATTTGGTTAGGTTTATTTGTCGAAATATCACACTGTCATAAAAGTTAATAAAAAATAAAAAACTACAAAAAACTTCAAAACAAAATTTTCTGAAAAAAAGCTGATGAACACAATTTTCTGGGACGACTAAGGAGTCTTGCTTATTGAATCTACTACAAATTCAAAAATCTATTGAAACCCAGTTCAAAAGTTAAATTTCTTTGGAGAAAAACACCCTCATTTTCGAAACTATTGCACGACAATTGTTGAGTTTGTAAGACAATTTTTTTTCTGAAAGTAAGGGGTAATTGACAATGTTCCAAAGAGTTACGTAGAAAAATTAAAGGCTCTTAATGTGATGCGGCTTTTTATTCATGGCTGGATAGATTGTACATTCTCGTAACATAATTGCCAGAAGTTGTATAGATTCTGCTTCATAGTTCTGGTATATTTTTTAGTTTGTAAGGTGTGGCATTATCTTCATTAGACTTTTACAGTATATTCTTTATAGGAAGTAGGACAATAATAACAAAAATAACAAAAATAATTTAAAAAATTACAATTATAGCCTAGAAGTTCACGCAAATCAAGCAATCTATATTCGAAATCTCAAAACTTTAGAATAGCCATTAATTGTTCTTGTAGACCTGTTGTCGAACTTATTGTCTAATGTCGTAATTATATATAAATATATAAATTAGTTTCACGATGGGAAATTTAATGAAAATTAT
Organism: Dermolepida albohirtum; assembly: GCA_031893035.1. Classification (NCBI taxonomy): domain Eukaryota; kingdom Metazoa; phylum Arthropoda; class Insecta; order Coleoptera; family Scarabaeidae; genus Dermolepida; species Dermolepida albohirtum. The sequence continues at coordinate 51,015 of JAVIWB010000047.1, read as the reverse complement.
ATTATTTTCTGCTACTCCATCGTTAATTAAATACACAGAAATTAATTAAAAATTTCTGCGCTGGAGAAGGACTCGAACCTCTATCTGCCGTTTTGTAGACGACTGCTTTACCAATTAAGCAGGCAGTGTAACTTCAAGTCCTTTAACACGCCATAAATCGTATTATGGAACAGATATAATATTTATTTGAAAACCCGCAGTTCGGTTATGATATCGTAATTATATATAAATATATAAATTAGTTTCACGATGGGAAAGTTACACTGCCTGGTGGCTTAATTGGTAAAGCAGTCGTCTAGAAAACGGCAGATAGAGGTTCGAATCCTTCTCCAGCGCAGAAATTTTTAATTAATTTATGTGTATTTAATTAACGATGGAGTAGCAGAAAATAATATAATTTTCATTATTGTCTAATGGTTTGCTCTTAGTTTCCCAAATTCATAATATAAGGTTTTCCAATAGGGATGATATGATTTTGAAGTGACATTTCGGCCATTTGAAATGATCTGTCATTTGTTTTTCATTGTATTCAGTAGTGTTTACAATTTCATCATGGAGAGATATACGCAAGAACAACATTTACAAATTATTCAGTTTTATTATCAAAATAATCGTTCTCCAATTGCAACTTTTCGTGCGCTTTTGCCATTTTATGGTCGTAATAATCGTCCAAGCGTGCTCGCTATTCCTCGAATTGTTAAAAATTTTGAGGTTACACAGTCTTTACATAATTTTCAAGTGCCAATAAGACAAAGAACCGCTCGAAGTAATGCAAATATTGCTGCCGTTCAGGCAAGTGTTACTGAAGACCGTAATTTGTCGATTCCAAGACGTTCTCGACAATTGCGACTGTCTCAAACCACAACCTGGCGGATTTTGAGAAAGGATTTGGGTTTGCATCCCTATAAAATTGTTCTCACTCAAGAACTGAAGCCATTGAACCACCGTAAACGTCGTGAATTTGCTGATTTTGCCTTGGAACAACTTGAAAACGATAACGATTTTTTTAAAAAAATCATCTTCTCTGATGAAGCTCACTTCCATCTGGATGGCGTGGTAAATAAACAAAACTATCGTTTCTGGTGAGAAGAAAATCCACAAATTATTTATGAAAAACCATTACATTCACCTAAATTAACAGTTCGGTGTGGTTTTTGGTATGGTGGAATCATCGATCCGTACTTCTTTCAAAATGAAGCTGGTAACACCGTTACTGTCAATGGTGAGCGGTATAGATTGATGACAACCATCTTTTTATGGCCGACATTGGAAGAAGTTGATCTTGACAACATTTGGTTTCAACAAGACGGGGCTATGTGCCACACAGCAAATGCAACGATAGAATTATTGCGAGAAAAGTTTGGAGATTCGATTATTTCAAGAAATTGTGATATTGAATGGCCTCCAAGAAGTTGTGATTTAACACCATTAGACTATTTCTTGTGGGGTTATTTGAAGTCATTGGTCTATCGAAATAAACCAGACTCTCTTCAAGCTTTACAAGTCAATATTGAACGTATTCATGACATACGACTAGATTTAGTGGAAAAAGTGCTCGAAAATTGGGTTCATCGAATTCGTTCGTGCAGAAGAAGTCGTGGAGGCCATTTGAATGACGTTTTATTTAGAACTTAATTGTATCGATTGTACGTCACATTAAATAAAAAACTTTTGAATTTTCTTAACAATAAGTGTTTTTTTTTTAAAGAAATCATATCACTCTTATTGGAAAACCTTGTATAACACAAATTTAGCGTTTAGTAATATTAGGAGAAGTTGTTAAAGCATGTAAATTCCACATTTTAAGGGTATCTCACCCCGAATGAAAGAATACGTATATAAACTGGTTTGTGTGAAAAGGTACAAATGTTCAAGAAGAGTATTTTTTTTTAAATAATAAAATTATTTGTTTAAAGCTACATTATTTTTTCTGAAATCGTAAACAGAACATTTACGATAACTATCGTACAATGATCTCGGTCATCGCTAAACCACTTTTTTTAATGATAAAAAAGAAATATCAGAAAAATATGTACAACTGGTTACGTTAGATCAAAGAGGTTTTTTATTTTTTGAAGAAGAGGTTAAGATGACTTCCTCATTAAACAAAAAAAGTCCACGACAGCAAACCAATTACTAAATAAGCAGTTAAGAAATTTAAAGATACATAATAAACTGTTTCTTTAGTGAGATGATTTATAAAGACTTGGGTAGGTTTACTTGTTGACAAAATGAGTCAAATTAATGTCGAATATCGCAGTGTCATAAAGTTCTTGACAAAAACTACCACAAGAAAAATTCAGAACGTTTTCTGAAAAAAAATTATGGTCAATGTTCTGGAGCAACGAAGAAATCTTGCCTATTGACTCTACTATAATTGGAAAGGTCTACTGAAACCCAATTCAAAATTTTAATTTCTCATATATACGACGAGAAGTCAAAATGTTCCCGGAATTGTGTCGTAGTGTTGGCAGTTGTTATGCAATCACAATAAATTTTGTACAATACATACCTTATGGTGCATAGTTATGACGCTGACAGGTCTGAGCAAGTCTGAACACGCAATGTGACTGCAGTTTAGGGGAAGGTAGGAGTGTGTGGTGATCAGTTGGCGCGATGTCGCAGTTCGAGCAACGGGTGAACATCAAGTTCATGTGCAGATTGGGAAAATGTGCTTCAGAGACTTTGTTAGCCTTACAAACAGTTTACGGTGACGATTTTTTAAAGAAAACAGCCGTTTACGAGTGGTTTTCAAGATTTAAGGGTGGACAGGAATCGCTGGAAGACGAGAGTCGCAGTGGGAGACCTTCAACCTCAAGGAACGAAGGAATGGTAGAGCGAGTGAAACAATTAATCAGAGCAGACCGCAGAATGACCATCGACGAGTTGGCACAAGAAGCGGGGATCTCTCATGGATCCATACACGCAATCCTGTCAGATGATTTGAAGATGAATCGTGTCAGTGCAAAGTTTGTCCCGCGCTTGCTGAATCCGGATCAGATGGAAACTCGGAAGTTGACGGCGGCCGAATGTTTTGAAAAAAGCACAGAGGACCCGATGTTCTTCAAGACAATCGTTACTGGTGACGAGACTTGGGTGTACGCGTACGACCCGGAAACCAAGATGCAGTCATCAGAATGGCACACATCGTCCTCTCCTCGACCAAAGAAATCACGTCATGTCAAATCGAAAACAAAAGTGATGCTCATTGCGTTTTTCGCCAACGAAGGTGTGGTGCACCATGAATTTGTACCAGCTGGACAAACGGTTAACGGTCCTTTTTACGTGCAAGTTTTGAAAAGAGTGAGGGAAGCAGTTCGAAGAAAACGTCCATGTAAATGGCAAGAAGGATGGTCACTCCATCACGACAATGCTCCCTCCCACACGTCGATTGTTGTGCAAACATGGCTTGCAGAAAAAAACATTCCAGTCCTCCAGCAGCCTCCCTACTCACCGGATTTAGCGCCATTGGATTTCTGGCTCTTCCCCAAGCTCAAAAAGGGCCTCAAAGGTAACCGTTTTGACACCGTAGAAGACATCAAAACCAACGCGACGGCTGAACTTCGGAAGATACCACAACAGGACTTTCATCGTTGTTTCCAACAATGGCAGGAGCGGTGGAGCAAATGTGTGTGTTCAGACGGCGCCTACTTTGAAGGCGATTAAGTGACTGTGTACCTATGTTGTAGTAATAAAGAGTTAAAACAAAATTCCTGGAACTTTTTGACTCCTCCTCGTATATATATATATATATATATTTTTTTTAAGAAAAGTAGAACGATAATTTAAACATACTTCAAAAATCTACAAATAGCCCTTCAATCTTCTTGTAGACCTGACTTATTATCTAATGATTTGCTCTTGATCTTGCTGATTCATAATATAACATAAATTTAGTATCCGCGTTGCATTAGAAGAAATAGTCGACGCACGTAGATGTCGCATGTTAGCATGTTGTCATTCTAACCAGAATGAAAGAAAATATAAGCTAAGTTGAGGAAAAGTGTACAAACGTTTAAGAAAAGTATTTTAAAAAAGAAAGCTATTTATTTAAAGTTGGCGGTATATTTTCTGAAACTCTAAATGGGACATTTGCAATAACTTTCATACAATGATCGAAATGATCGCTAATGCTTCTAATAAAGGGACAAAATATCGAAATAGATTTGATCCAAAAGGTTTTCTGTTCTTGGGACTGTTAAAATGTGCTGCCAATTTTAATAAATAAGCAAGAAAAAATATTAAAGTGACCTAGTCACGAAATGAAACAACTGCAATTGCTAAATACGTAATAGAAGATATTTACAGATACATACTAAATTGTTTCTTTTGTGAGACGATCTATAGAAACTTGGGTAAGTTTATTTGTCGAAAAAATGAGTGAAATTAAAGTGGAATACCGCAGCGCCCTCACAGAAAACGACCAAAAAGAAATTCAAAACATTGTCTGAAAAAAAATACTCGTCAATTTTCTGGGACGACGAAGGAATCTTGACTGAGTCTGCCATAAATAGATAGATCTATTGAAATCCAAATTTTTAATTTCTCTGGAAAAAAAACACCCAAATTTTCGAAACTACGCGATAGTTGTTTAGTTTACAAGGTAAACACTTTTTTCTGAAACTATAGGGCAATTGATGCTGTTGTGATGAGTTACGTAGAAAATTTGAGGGTTCTTAATTGGATATGTATTTCTAAGCATAAAAATACATCCACGTATCATGATTGTCAGAAGTTATTTAGATTCCGCTATATATTTGTGATATATTCTTTATTATTAAAAAAGTGTTATCTTCATTGGGCTTTTGTGGTATATTTCTTAAGAAGAGCAGAAGAATAATTCAAATACAGTTTAAAAAACTACAACTATTTACTAGAAATGCAATAGCTCGAGACATTCAAAAATGAACTTAATAATTTAATAAATTTATATTATTCAATACAATAAATAAAAACCCAAATTCTCATGAATATATTTATGCGGAAAAATTTTTAATAGTTAAAATTTAAAATTCCAAAAACGCGTTGGCCTTGGGTACGATGAAACGTAAAAATAAAAGATTAAATAAAACAATTTAATGCACCAAGAAACTCGATTCACATATTTTGTTAAGTTTTATTTTAACATCGATTGCTGACTATAAAAATTGTAATATTAAATTGTAATAAAAAATTCATTTCGAATACACAATTACAATTATTTCAAACAATTATTAATTTAATAAATTACCATTTAACAATCGGTGATAAAAGCTTGTACATTTCTTTCATAGCAATATTAAAAATGAAATAATTAAAAAATGCTTACTTATGTCGGCGATCCTCTGTAGAAATTGGAAGTTCATAGAGCTTATGTCAACACTGATAGGACTAATAAATGATAACATGAAGTGTGTACGAGATAGACCACGGTACTATTACTTGTGTTGTATATTTTACTTCCTTGATAATAATACCGAACTGAACTGTACCACAGCTACGTTATAAATGTCACAATCTAACAATTTCGATGATTCTATCACTTCAAGAAAGTTTGCGGAGAAAGAACTTCCCTCATCTTTCACTTAAATTGCTTAAAAGAGCGAGTTTCTTGTGGATTCCTGTCCTATATATACTACCTACCTAGTATCTGTATATTATTTTTATCGTAGAAATTGATTTATGCGTTTTATTTAAATTTTATTGGAAGAGAGGAAAGTATATTTAGAAAGGTTTTCATTCATTTTTATTTAATAATAAGAATTTATCTTAAAATTTCTGCGCAACTCACTTTGTCACAATGTTTGACTCGATTTTAAAATAATACGTGTTGTGATCTAGATATTTTCGGGCCTGATCAACAATAGCAATATAAAAATTCAAAACTTAACTTTTATCTTCGGTAGTTGCTCTGTCACCTTCGAAATACACAGTTTGTCGCAGAGAAAACCGAACTTTTTTATAATAAAAACAACTCATACTCCTATTTGGTACGTAAACTTCCGCGGTCGTGACCCATGCTATCTGCTTCTGGGCTTCCGGGCTGGAACCGCGTCACTTGTATATCCGCCGACGTTTCGTACCCATTTGGGACATCTTCAGGGCGAGCTACTGCACTGAAACTTGCACACACTAAAAATACAACGTTTTGCACGGTTAATTAACACGTCGAATGGACTTTTAAGTTCGTCTTTAGAGATGTTCTTCAAAATCGCTGTCGATGCCCTTTTAACGGCTTAGACGTCGGCATAACGCTGTTTTTTCATCGGCAAATGTAGTTTGGAAGATAGACAGAAATCACAAGGGGCCAAATTCGGGGAATATGGTGAATGGTTGATGGTTAAAATGCCATTTGTAGTTAGAAAATCAGTGATAAACGTCGAGCGATGAGATAGTGCATTATCATGCAACAAATGCCAGCTACTATTTTCACGATATTGAGAGCGCACACGACGAATACGCGCCAAACGATGCTTCATAACATCAAGATAATACACAGTATTGGCTGTTTGACTAGTTGTTACAAACTCTTTGTGCATTATGCCTTTCGAATCATAAAAACAAATCAACATTGTCTTCACTTTTGACTTCTCCAAACGGCTTTTTTCGGTCTTTCTTTGCATGGATGCTTCCATTCAGAGCTTTGACGCTTAGTCTTTAGATATATTGAAAACAACACGTTTCATCGCCACTTATAATAGAATACCTGAAGTTTATGTCCTTTTTTGAGTCTTTAATCAAGTCTATACAATGCTGTATTCAGTTAGCTTGTGCGATACAAGCCTTGCACAAATCTTTCTCGGTCTCAAATACTGTGTTAAAATGCGATGAATAGAATCTTTGGAAATATTTAATTCCATTTCCACGTATCGCAATGAGGATTTCGGCTCGTTTCTGATAAATTCACGCGCAAGTTCGATATTACTTTTCGTAACCACGGATTTATTCGCATCAGGATGTTCGTCGTCATTTAAGTCTGAACAACCGTCTTTAAATCGTTTATACCACTCATACACACTCGTACGTGATAAACACGCATTACCATATACTTGTTTCATCAAATTACACGTTTCTAAAGTGTTTTCTGTGAAAGGGTTGAGTACTGCAGTGATGTACATTTTTGCAAAATTTCAAGAATCACAATCCGTCGATAGTTAGTCAACTCCGAGATATTGTCTTTCTTAAACATAAAAGTAATTCTAACCCGTTTCTGGAGAGTAGGGAATATAGACCTTATAGATAAGTTGATAATGGTGGCTAATGACTTAGCCAAAAGGAATCTTGCATCTTTCTCTCGAAAAATTTGGTAAAAAATCGTCAGTGACCAAAGGAGATCATCATTTTGACAAACTTTTGTTCAGTGAAAAAGAATAAAGTCAGAGAAGAATGATTACACATCATCAGAAACCGTGTTATCAGGATGAAGATATTAGGGAAGTGCAGTGCATTAATAATATCTTGGGGTGTTTCCAATGTAGTATTGTTATGATACAACTTTCCAGAAACCCTGATAACACTCTTTTTGAATTCCGAAGATTATTTTGAATAGAAGTTTCCACTTTAGATAAATAAGAACTGTACGAATAAGCAATTTTATTCTTGCGAACCTACGAATCTTTAAATTCAACTAGAATATACACGATAGAGATAGATGACAAGTTTGTATCTGCTTTAACAATTTTCTTATGCAAATCTGATATTCCTTTTCTCGTTAAAGTAGTTAATCTCTTAGTGTATACTATTGTTTATTTTATGCGGATAAATTACATAGGTCAGGATTGTATTTACGTTTTTTATTTTTGATTAAACAATTAATTCTTAATTTAATTAATACCTACATTAATAGTAAAACCGAAAAAGCTTTCAAAGCATTACCTTATTTTGGGACTCTATCTGAAAAGTAGCAATGTTCCTTAATAAAAATCTGAGTAGGAATATAGTTTTTAAAACAGATATTAATTTAGGTAACATCTTATACGAGGGAGCGTTTTTATATTCGCGGAATGAGCGGGTTGTAGAGGGGTGAGTAGGTGCATTGGGAGCGTGGTCTGTGCAGCGACTCATGATTAGTATAAATACGAAGTTTCATTGTTATTAGACAGTTAGTCTTTGAGCTATCGTCAACCAAGTAACATAATCAGGAGTGAAAAGTGAAATATGGAAAAAATCGAATATCGTGCCGTTATAAAGTTCCTTACCAGGCAAGGAAAATCAGTCGCGACCATAATGAATGAGATGTCATTGGTTTACGGCGACTCTTGTCCAGGAAAAACCATGGTGTACAAGTGGCATAGTTTATTTAAACAAGGAAGGGAGGCAGGAGCATTGAGGTGACCACGCCAGCACTTATCCAAAAAGTTGAACAAATTGTACTCGAAGATGCTCGAGTAAAGAAGAAACAACTCGCAGAAATGGTTGGAGTATCCGATACAACAATTTTTAAAATCCTACACGATCATCTCGGCATGTCTAAGGTCAGCGCAAGATGGGTGCCGAGAATGCTCACGCCGCCGCAAAAACAACAGCGCGTAGAGTGTTCGCGTGCATTTTTGGACCTCTGTAATGAAGACAAGGATGGTGTATTGAGTGGAATTGTTACTGGAGACGAAACTTGGGTTCATCATTATGAACCTGAGTCCAAACAAGACTCCATGCAGTGGCATAAAAAGGGCACAGCACTTCCCAAGAAATTTAAAGTGTCACAATCAGCTGGGAAACTCATGGCAACGGTATTTTGGGACTCGGAAGGAATATTGTTGATTGATTATAAAGATAAAGGTGTTTCTATAACCGGAGAATATTACGCTTCAATATTAGAGCGACTAAAAGAAGCCATTAAAGAGAAAAGACGGGGAAAATTGACAAAAGGTGTTCTGCTTTTGCACGACAACGCGCCCGTCCACAAGAGCCGCGTTGCGTTAGCTGCCCTGCATAAGGTGGGCTTCGACATTGTGAATCACCCACCCTACAGCCCAGACCTGGCCCCGAGTGATTATTACCTGTTTCCGAAAGTGAAAAAAGAGCTGCGGAGTAAAAAATTTACTGCCGATGATGAAGTCAAGGAGGCAGTTTCGGCGTATTTTGCAGATAAAGAGAAATCATTTTTTTATGAGGGTATAAATAAATTAATTGAAAGATGTGAAAAATGTATCCGTCTTGCAGGTGAATATATTGAAAAAGAAAAATAATTTGGTTTTTTTATTTCCACCCCTTGTCCCCCATTCCGCGAATATAAAAACGCTCCCTCGTATAACACAAAAAATAAAACTGATCCTATGGAGAAATGTGGTGTTTATAAGCTTCAATGCCCAGAATGTAATAGTGTGTATGTTGGCCAACTAGGGAGAACATTTAAAAATAGAACAGAAGAACATTTACGAAGCTTAAAATACCAAAGAATTGATTCTAACTTCAGCAAACATCTAACAGAAACGAACCATAATATACATGAAGATTTTAAACCGGAAACCCCTCACATATGTATGTAACAAAAGACTGAAACTAAATTTCTTGGAATGCATGGAGAATAATAAGTATAACAAACGCAATTCGGTTACCCTACTTAGTGAACAATTAGATTTAAACAATTCACCTCTTTTAAATGTATCTTCATTCTTAGCACTTACTATTTCTATTTTAATCTCTTACTCTCATTGTACCCTAATAATTTCATTAGGTTTTAATGTTTTCTTGTTATTTATATTTAGAGATATTTCGAAGAATGGTCTTTTACTGACAAATAATCTTGTATGTATATTTTACCTCTCCCCTTTCTTGTAATCGAATTTAATTATTTCTTTTCGTTTTCCTATGTACGTGGGTTGTCCTTTAAGTTTTGCATATAAAACTGGAGTAAAACAGCAGATAGCTTTTAAAACTTCATTGTTTTTCGAAGTATTCTCCACGAAGATTAATGCACTTTTGCACGCGCTCGAATCAACTCTGGAAGCAGTTGTTTTACTCGTTTGTTAGTACAGTCAAAATTGCGTTTTTGAATCGCTTGGGCTTAGGTCCGGCTTACACGGAGGATGGTCCAATAATTTGACGTTCTGTTGCTTTAAAAATTCAATTGTCTTGCGTGCTGTGTGCGAACTTGCATTGTCCCGTCGTTCGGGGTTTATTTTTCGAAGCTCGGCGATGACTGGCAGCAAACAAATGGTTGTATACCAATCGGCAGTAACAGTTCTTTGATCTTGTAGAGAAATTGTTGCTACATGACCTGCTTTCAATACAAATGTCGCGACCATCTTTTTGGAGACAATTCGAGAACTAATGCCTTTTATCGGCTTTTCTTCACTTTAGAACACCCAGACTACTGGTGCTTATTTTCTTGTTCGTATGAGTAAATTCAAGATTCATCGCCACTGACAATGTTGTACACGTTTTTAGAATATCCACCAATTCACCCTAGCTGCTTTCTGTTCTTCGGTCAACAGATGCATTATCCAACGGGAAACTAATTTTTTTACACACAATTCTTTACGCAAACTTTTTGAAATGAGATTTTTGAAATCTCCAATAATGCTTTAATCGGGCGATATGTCACCTGTTGATCTTCGTTGATGATCTAGCACACAGCATTGACGATTTCCTGAGTGACCCCCGTTTTTGGTGAACCTACTCTGGGATCGTCTAGTGACGATCCAAGAGTAGGTGGACGGCTTAGTCCTAAGACTAAGCCGTCCACTTTTGAGTTCTCCATATTAACGAGAAATTATTGACTGATGTGGTTCTTCATTGCCTAAAACAGAAACCAATTCGCCAAGGCATTTTTGCCGAGAGTCTTTGAAAATTATAAAAAATTATTCCGCAAAAATGTTCTCGGTTTAATTCCAGTTTTCAACTAACTTGTTAACTTTAACAGTTTGTTGTAGCCACAATACTACACGTTTCGCGCTGAAGCTCTGGATTTTGGTTTGCTAAAGATGAAAGTTACTTTTTAGTAGTAACATTTGATTAGTGAAGCCCTCTATGTTCCACTATGCAAAACATAAAAGACATTCCACGTACTGATAGTTTATTTTGATCCCGGAAACTATCTATTAAAGATGTGAGCATTACTTCTGACTCAAAATTTACTTTTGCTGAGCATGTTCTGTTCATCACAGATTTATCATTCATTAATGCACATTCACTAAGTTTTCATTTAGGTTAAAGAAAATAAAATAAACTCTTCGTTCGACGTTCGACTGAAAACGATTAAACACTTCAAAGCAATATTTGTAGTTTTCTAAACCTAATTCTTCTGAACTTTTGTGTCGTTTCATAAGTATTGAGAATACCTAGAATAAAACAACAATCTAGTGAATGGATAGTAGTTAGTTTACGTCCTTTAAGGAAGATAAAAGCAGCCAACAATTGGGAAGATAATGGCTATTATTCTTTTAAAGTACAAATTAATATCTCGTCAACCATTTTAAGAAAGGACGATGAAATGTCAAAAGAGATTATTTTGCATCATTAAAAATTTTAACAGTCGAATTAGATTAGAAACAAACCACCACATTTGACGAAGAAAAAAAACCCATTTCACCACATCGATACACAATTTACGATTAGTTGCAGAAGCAAAAATGTTTGGTTTGTGTTACAAGTAAGTCCTCACCAAACTCAACTCTTCCAGACTTCTTGTTCTCCAATATCAGAATAAGGAGAAAGAAGCTTGTAACACATCTTGAAGTTGTATTCATCTCTTCATTATGATGTTCTGCGGTTCTTTTCAAATGCTCATTTAATAAACGCAAATTTCTTCTTAGAGAAAATTCATTCAGACACTTATTTATCAAACACGCGAACTTTCTTTTGGCGTAAAGATGATGTAGTACTCTACCATGATTAAAATTTAATGAGTCTGTAAGTTCTTTTTTGATTTGATTATATTTTCTTCCATTCGAAATCTTTAAAAATCAATTGTTGACCTAAATTTTAAGCCTATCCTAAAACTCAATTTCTTATCAGGCATAAAACGAATTTAATGCGATTTTTAAGTTTCTTCAAGATGTCTTCATTTACGAATGTCACTTCCCTTATTGTTCTTTTATTTCTTTTATTTTTTTGTTCTATTCATAACCAAGGTAAAATTTGCAAACACATGAAAATTATTTTCTGTTACGTCATTGTTAATTAAAATCATAGAAAGCAATTAAAAATTTCTGCGCTGGAGAAAGACTCGAACCTCTCCTTGCCGTTTTCCAGACGGATGCCTTACCAATTAGGCAACGCAGTCGTCTGTACTTTATATATATATATATATATATATATAACAGGTTTTCCAATAAGAGTGATATGATTTCTTTAAAAAAAACACACTTATTGTTAAGAAAATTCAAATTTTTTTTATTTAATGTGAAGTACAATCGATACAATTAAGTTCTAAATAAAACGTCATTCAAATGACCTCCACGACTTCTTCTGCAGGAACGAATTGAATGAACCCAATTTTCGAGCACTTCTTCCACTAAATCTAGTCATATGTCATGAATATTCAATATTGACTTGTAAAGCTTGAAGAGAGTCTGGTTTATTTCGATAGACCAATGACTTCACATAACCCCACAAGAAATAGTCTAATGGTGTTAAATCACAACTTCTTGGAGGCCATTCAATATCACAATTTCTTGAAATAATCGAATCTCGCTATAATTCTATTGCTGCATTTGCTATGTGGAACGTAGCCCCGTCTTGTTGGAACCAAATGTTGTCAAGATCAACTTCTTCCAATGTCGGCCATAAAAAGTTGGTTATCATCAATCTATAGCGCTCTCCATTAACAGTAACGGTGTTACCAGCTTCATTTTGAAAGAAGTACGGACCGAAGATTCCACCATACCAAAAACCACACCAACCTGTCAATTTAGGTGAATGTAATGGTTTTTCATAAATAATTTGTGGATTTTCTTCGTAACAGAATCGACAGTTTTGTTTATTTACCACACCATCCAGATGAAAGTGAGCCTCATCAGAGGAGATGATTTTCTTAAAAAAATCGTTATTGTTTTCAAATTGTTCCAAGGCAAAATCAGCAAATTCACGACGTTTGCGGTGGTCCAATGGCTTCAGTTATTGAGTAAGAACAATTTTATAGCGATGCAAACCCAAATCCTTTCTCAAAATCCGCCAGGTTGTGGTTTGAGACAGTCGCAATTGTTGAGAACGTCTTGGAATCGACAAATTACGGTCTTCAGTAACACTTTCCTGAACGGCAGCAATATTTGCATTACTTCGAGCGGTTTTTTGTCTTATTGGCACTTGAAAATTATGTAAAGAAAATGTAACCTCAAAATTTTTAACAATTCGACGAATAGCGAGCACATTTGGACGATTATTACGACCATAAAATGGCAAAAGCGCACGAAAAGTTGCAATTGGAGAACGATTATTTTGATAATAAAATTGAATAATTTGTAAACATTGTTCTTGCGTATATCTCTCCATGATGAAATTGTAAACACTACTGAATACAATGAAAAACAAATGACAGATCATGACATATTACAAATGGCCGAAATATCACTTCAAAATCATTTCATCCCTATTGGAAAACCTTATATATATATATATATATATATATATATATATATATATATTTTTAATTATTGAGATCATTTTAAAAGGATATACTTATTTTTCATTCATTTTCAATACACAGTCTGCCCAAAGAAAATTAAACTTTTCAAAAATAAAAACGAAAGACTACTGTTTTGGTCAAATTTATTTATTTTATTCAAAGTAGCCGCCTCCGGCTTCAATACAACGTTTTGCAGGGTCAATTAACATGTCGAATGATTTTTTAAGTTCATCTTTAGAGATTTTTGCGCAGTATGCCTTTCGAATCACAAAAATAAATCAATATTATTTTCACTTTTTTTCGGTCTTTCTTCGCTTGGATGCTTCCATTCAGAACTTTGACGCTTGACCTCTGGACCATGTTGAAAACACCACGTCTTATAATCAGTTACAATAGAATACCTAAGGTTTTTTTTCGTTCTTTTTTGAGTCTTTAATCAAGTCTATATAATGTTGAATTCAGTTAGCTTGTATGGTACAAACCTTGAATAAATTTTTCTTTCTCAGTCCCAAATACTGTGTCAAAATGCGATGAATTGAATCCTTGGAAATATTTAACTCCATTCCCACGTATCGCAATGAGGATTTCGATTCATTTCTGATAAATTCACTCACAAATTCGATGTTATTTTCCGTAACCACAGATTTTTTGGCACCAGGATGTTCGTCGTCGTTTATGTCCGTACGACCATCTTTAAATCGTTTACACCACTCATACACACTCGTACGTGATAAACACGCATCACCATGCACTTGTTTCATAAAATTAAACGTTTCGGTAAACGATTTACCGAGTTTAAAACAGAACTTTATATTCGCTCTTTGTTCAAGATTTATTTTTCGACCAATGCCAAATACATGCTGTTTATACGCACCTTTTCTGCTTCTAATGATGCAAATGTCATATTTTGACATATTATTCGTGAAAGATCTACCTTACTGACGCTTATTTTTTAAACTAAGAATTACTATTTTAAAAGGTGCCATTTTCTCTGCGACTGACTGTGTATAATTCTTAAATTACGAATATGTAGATGCTATACATATACTTTAAACCACAAATAATATTATTTTGAAAAGAATATTTCAATAAACTCATCTATTTGTGAAACGCATAGAAATATTAGTTTCGCTAACATTAAAATCCACTTAACATAGTTTTAAAATGTTATAATGTTCGATTTGTGAAGGCGAAGATAATTAGAAATTTCTCCTAATCATTTTAGCGATCCCAGGCTGGAAACACTTATGTATCTATGTCATGCATTTTCATTTTCTCTATCGATTTTCTCTTCGGGCAAAGACATAACAGGTACCGTTTGTATTATTAAGAGGCGTTCAGTTTCGATCATCTAAACGATCTACCCACATTTGTCTATCTTAATTTCACATTTCTTTGACCTCCTAACATTGCACTACTATCGCCTTTCTATCTGTCGGGTCGTAAATCAAGAGCACTGTAAGCGTATTCGGAAACATAGATTGGGTCAAAAAGAACGAAGATAAATTGAATCGTCAAAATATAGTAAATTCTATTTCAAGTTGATCGCAATGGTTTTAAAGCAATCCGAAAATTACTTCATAGTCGACTCGTGTTATAAACAAATTTAGTAAAGTAATTTTGTTATTGAGTTAACTGTTTCGCGTTCTAGGTCGATAAAATTACGTACCTTTGGCACTGACGGCGGAATGTATGTTGATTAATTAAAAAGTATGTAAGTAAGAATTGGAGATGGAAATGATTGAGTTCCGGCTAGCTCTTGGCGTTGCAATAATGCGATGATTATCAAAAGTTCACAAAGTGTGTCAAACTAAAAAAAAGTTTATTAGCAGAAATAAAGCAACACGATTGTCCTTAAAATTCTATTACCAATTGAAATAAAACGAGTTCTTAAAGTTCGAATATATTAAATAAAATAATAAACAAGCGGAAGCAATAGGTAAAAGCAAAATATTAGCAATTGTAAATGTAGGGTAAAATATATAAGGATCAGAATAAAAGTAGGTAATCGAGAGATAAGTGATGTACCACTGCTACCACAAAAGGATTTACGATGTACAGAAAGTCTACCGAGTTCTTGTAGAACCGTCTTTATAACTTGTTATGTAAACAAAACTTTGACATTCGAAGCTTGTTTGATTCATAACAGAGTAGCACAAAAACACGTAGTGTAAAGTGTGTAATATATGAATAATTCTTTTCTTCGATTTTGATCAGCGTTCTGTGAAAAGAGTTTTTAGAAAATTACGTGAGTTTTATGGTTTACATAATTGTCCATCTGAAAGCACTATTGGTCGAATTATTAAAAAATTCAACAGACCGGTTCCGTGGAAGATCAAAAAAGTGAAAAATACAGTTGTCGTGGTCGTTCACAAGAAAATATTGGTTTGGTTCGTGAAAGTGTTGTTGAAGATCCAGAAATGTCCATTAGACGACGTTCTCAAAAACTTGGACTTAGTATATCAACAACATGGCGTATTTTACACAAGGATTTAGCTCTGAAGACATATAAGGTTCAAATAACACAGGAACTGAAGCCATTAGATCATTTAAAACGTCGTTCTTTTATCAATTTCATCAATGAACAACCAGCTGATTTTTCTCAAAAAATAATGTTTTCCGATGAGGTACATTTTGAACTTGGTGACTATGTTAATAAACAAAATTGCCGTACAGCAAGACCATCATATCCTTAGAAAAATCTGCGCACACTTTCGGTATTACTCGTACTCAGTCGCCAGTGTGTCGCTCGCTTCGGTGATTAGGTACATTCCCAACAGAAAGGCGCGGTTTTATTTTGTACTACGCGACGCCAAGAATAAGAATTTAGAAAATTTTTATTTATTAATATATGTTATACTGGTCCAAATGGAATGTAAATTATTAATTAATGAGGCTGCTAAGTGTTATTTAATAGTGTTCTATTGAGGATGTACTATGAAAGTAAATCTTAATATGATTAGGTAGATAATGTAATTACAAAATTTTTTAATAATACCCAGTAATTAGAAGCAAATAGCTTTATTTCAAAATGATTACATAATTACATAATAAATTACATAATAAAACACATTCACAAAGCAATGATTACTAAGTTATTCTGAATCATCGCTGAAACCAAAATCACTGTCAGATGTATCAGCACCCACGTTTATAATTAGTGCCTCCGTAAGAACATCCATAAAAACTTCATTTTGTTTATATTCATCTTCGACTCTCTTCACGTGAGTGCAAAGTTTGTTCCAGTCATTTACTGTAATGCTTTTAAATTTTTCTTCCGCTAGCCTTTTAGCGTCCTCTAATTTAAATGTGACATTTTGTGATGCCACAAAATTTTTCACAGTCGCCCAAATCATTTCGATTGGATTTAGTTCAGGGTGATACGGAGGCAATCGTAAAGTTGTATGACCGTGTGACTCCAAAATTGCGTCTATTTTATATCGTAAGTGTTGTTGTTTATTATATTTTATTAACATATATAACTGGGCTTTCGTCATATCAGATGTACAGGCAATACCTTTTCGGTCAACCAGTGTAACATTTTCTGCTTGTTTGCATTAGAATTAGGCGCTGGATTTATCTGAACATTGTGGTATGGAGCATTGTCAATAACTAGTACTGAATTTTTTGGTAAATTTGGTATTAGTTTTTCAACGAGCCATTTTTGGTAATTTTCGAAATTCATTTCGTGATGGTAATCACCGGATTTTGTTCCGGATTTAAAAAGTAACAAAGCGTTTTCTACAAATCCATGGTTCTCACCTCCAGCGTGCAACATAATTAAACGCTGGCCCTTGGAGATTGTCGAAAATAACCCATTTCTTGACTTGTCTGTCCAACTTTTCGATTTTGTATGGCCGCTATGAATATAAGATTCATCCATATAAATAGTTGGACGATTTTGCCGTCGATATACATCTATTTTTCGTAAAAAATTTGTACGAATGTTTCTGATATCTGGTTTTTCTTGTAATATCTTGCGATTGTTTTGTGTAGCACAGAATCTAAAACCAAGCTTCTTTATAATTTTTCTTAAGGATTCTCGGCCGCCCGGAAAATTTATATCTTCTTTAAGTTTTTGTAGTAAATTTTTAATAGTAATCCGCTGATTATTTGTCTTGTGGAAATTATAAATAATATGTTTTATTTGGTATAGGTCAATGTCGTCTATTGAATCCATTACTAAACATTTCCTCGATCTTTTCTTTTTTGGCGATTTGAAAACTGGTAGTTGTTCTGTGTTCTCTTTCTCATTTCGTTCTGGTTCTGCTTGATATTCGTTCCCCTCTTTTAAAATATTATAGACAGAAGCTCTTGAAACACCAGTTGCTCTTGCTACGTATTCCTTTAATTCGCTTTTTGTACGATTTCTTATGTCTGTTTCGTTATCTGAAATTGTCTTTAAAAACTTAAAAACATTAAACACGACTTCACGGGTTTGTGAATGCAGTCCTTTTCCACCTCCTAAGTTGGACATTATTAATTATAATAAATAAAACAAATAATAACCAATTATAATGCAAGACCTCAATTACTCACTTTGACTAACCGTAACTTAACAACTTAACCACGCAACGATCATAAGCACACTGAGGACACAAACAGCTTACCGATGACTCGGAGTGTACCACCCGGCACGCCTACGATGCGCAGTAGATTTTTGTCCAAGGATATGATGGTCGTGCTGTATCTGCCTATGCATCCTAAACGAGTTACTGTTTGATGAGCATTACGGTCAGGTGGTGTAATTGGACCTTACTTCTTTGAAAATTCTGCTGGTGAAGCTGTAACTGTCAATGGTGATCGATATCGTCGAATGATAATCGAATGTTTGTGGCCTGAATTAATGAATATTAATCTAGAGGATATGTGGTTTCAACAGGAGGGCGCTACACCTCACTTTGTACACGAATCAATTGATTTATTGGGAGAAAAATTTCCTGGACGTGTAATCTCAAGAAACGGTGATATTAATTGGCCACCAAGATCATGTGATTTGACACCGTTAGACTATTTTCTTTGGGGTTATGTGAAAAGTCAAGTTTATAAAAAAAATCCACAATCAATTCCTGCTTTGAAAAATGAAATTATTCGTGTCATTGTTCGTCATAAAAATTGTTATCGAACAAGGAAGTAATAGCAGACGTGGAAGCGTATTTCGACAGTCTTCTGGATTTCACTTCAGGGATGGAATCCATAAATTAGAAGATCACTGGAACATTGAAGTTCAGGGATGTTATATTGAATAACAAAATGTATTTCAAACCATAAAGTCATGTTTTTCTTATCGAACGACAGAGTTTACAGAACAACCTGGAAGTACAGTTGAGGCATTCAAAACTCATATTTTGGAGATACCGCCTTCACAGTGGCAGCAATGCTTTTCGGATTGGTTTAAACGAATGCAAAAGTGCACTGATTTTCAAAATAATATTTTGAAAAGCAATAAAACTATTTTTGATAATAAAATTTTTTTTTGTTTACTATTCCCGAAATATAAACGGCTACCCTCGTATCCTTTTTCTTTTTGAGACGTGTTTCTGGCATATGGGTGTGTATGTAATACATATGTATTGATTATTATTTTCTATTTTGTGATATGTATTGTATTGTAGCTTTGCTTTAGAATCAAAACTTGCTATTATTATTATTAAACAATAATATTATTAATGAATCGTCAATGAATCATTGAAAATTATTATAGTTATATTTTATTAAAAACTTAACTTTATTCGTCTATCTTCATTTGTATTTAAACGTTTCTATTGCTATACTTCTTCTAGGTGTCGTTTTCGAAAAATTCTGCCCCAATTTCATTGTGTTCTATGCTTAATATTGAACCTAACACATGATTTTTACGCATATAACACATAATGTTCATGGTAGATAACACTTTGTAACACTTGTTATTGTTTTGAATTCTCTTGAAATTACTGAATTATTGTAATGACTTGAATAGTTTATTCCCCTGGTAAGTATTGTTTACTTTTGTTCAACACAGTATCACTTATTTTTGCTGACGTGTTTATAAAATTCACATTATTTTCAGTATGGTCACTATGCTTCTACTACAATGGGAATGAATCCGATTTTACCTCGACTGATATATATATATATATATATACCTTTCGACAAAAACGAATCGACTATTAACAAATTTTCAAGATACAAATTAAAAAAAATTTCTATCTTTATCGAAAATATTATCCTTGAAAAATTCTTTAAAATAAATGTATTAGCCATAACTTGATATTTTATTTGATTGATTTGAGTTATGTCCTTTATTAATGGGATTTATCTCTTTAAAATCAATTCATTTCAATAATAATACTATTTTTAAATGATTTCAAAATTTACCTTTAAGTGTCTATACATAAATATTCTATTTTTGTCTTCAAACTTGTCGATAAATTTTACGATAACCTTCCACTTATTGACAATAACATACTATTATTGTAAATACGAATTGTTTATAAACATGTACTTTTTTGGAATCATTTGTGTGACCATACATAAGAATACAAAAGAATATTTCAACAACAATAAACATTATTTCCAAAAATGTACAGGAACAATATATGGTTTATATGTATTGATTTTAATAAAATTTAAATATGTTTAACAGAAATTATTTAGACTTAATATAAATTTAGTGTAATGCATGTCATATACGAGGGTGATCCCATAAGTACCCGGCCTGACTTAGTGATGGCGGTAGTTGTTTGAAAAATATCAGTGTATTAGAAAGTACACAATCTAAAAAATATATGTTTCAAGTTTGAAGACGCCACGTTGTTTAGTATTTGTTTGGTAGCCATCAACAATGAACGTTTTCAGTGAATTTGTAAAAATGTAGAAAATTGGTCATCGTTACGTGGTACAATACTTTTATTTGCAAGGCCTCAGCTCAACCGATGTAAAAGCCGAGCTGGATTCTACTCTGAGTGAGTCTGCTCCTTCGTTTACAACAGTGAAATATTGGGTAGTAGAGTATGAACGAGGCCGTACGAGCTGCTAAGACAAGCATCACAGTGGTCGACCAAATGAGGTAACGACTCCAGAAATGGTGAAGAAAATCCATAAAGCGGTACTGGATGATCGTCGACTGAAAGTGCGCGAGCTAGCAGACATAGTAGGCATTTCAAAAAGTTGAGTACATCGCATACTATCTGAAAATTTGGACATGAGAAAGCTGTGTGCAAGATAGGTGCCGTGTTTGCTCACACTCGAGCAAAAACAGTGTCGTGAAGATGTTTCAATGTTTCACAGTAACAAAGCAGAATTTTTGCGCCGTTTCATAACCATGGATAAAACATGGGATCATCACTCTACACCCGAGACAAAAGAACAATCAAATCAATAGATTCAAAAGGAAGAACCGGCTCCAAAGAAGGTGAAGACCGTTTCATCTGCAGGCAAAGTCATGGCATCGATTTTTTGGGATTAGCGTGGAACAATTTTCATTGACTATCTTGAAAAAGAAAAAACTCAACGGCGAATATTATCCGAACTTATTGCAACGTTTTAGCGAAGAAATCAAGGAATAACGGCCGCATTTGGCTAAGAAGAAAGTGTTATTTCATCAAGACAATGCACCAGCTCATAAATCCGTTATTGCAATGGCCAAAATTAATTAATTAAAGTTTGAATTGTTACCTCGCCAGATTTAGCCCCCTCGGATTATTTTCTGTTCCCAAACTTAAAAAAATAGCTCAGTGGTCAAAGATTTTTCCAACGATGAAGAAGTGATGTCGGCAGTTAATGACTATTTTGAGGAGGAAGACAGTTCTTATTATAAAAAGGGTATCGAACTTATTGAACATCGCAGGGTAAAGTGTATAGAGCTGAAAGGAGATTATGTTGAAAAATAAATATATTTCTTTCCAAAATTTTTGCGTTTTCTTTGTTAGGTCGGGTACTTCTGGGACCACCCTCGTACACTCGATATTGACATTTTTAAGGATATGCACTATTCATATACGAAGTTAATTTAATCTAATACGTAGACGTCCGCAGTCTTGGTCCATACTATCTTCTTCTGGGCTTCCGGGCTGGAACCGCGTCACTGGTATAACTGCCGACGTTACGTACCCACTCGCATGGGACATCTTCAACTGCTACTACTGTTTGACAGACAATAGCAGTACATAGTTGCGCCCTGAAGATGTCCCATATGGTGTAAATAAACCTCACGTAGATTGGCCAATTGCGAATCTGAATTATACTTCGTTTTGTTAAATAAATAAATTACATAAAATAAATTTTAATAATCTTTCAATAGTATTTACTTTATTTGTGTTTATGTATGATATAATTTGTGATTTTACTGTCTAATGATGTTATATAGTTACTATTGTAGTGATATATGATATATTAAATCAATACTTGTGTATTCTACTTTGTTGGTCTTATTTCATAGCTTTTATTTCTCGATCTGCTAGCTCAAATATTTATACTTTTAAGACAATAGTACATCATTGAGTATCAATAGTTTTTAACAACGAGACCTGTATCCAAAGAAGTGTAAGTAACGTATTTGAACTCAGTTTGTATGCTAGTGGTGCATGCAATCAGATAAAAAGAGAAACTTTACCTTTAATCACTTTTACATTGCTATAATATTTAAAATTGTTCGCAAAATGTAGTTTATTGCTAACATCAAAATGATCTTCTTCACTACTTTTAAAATAAGCCATTGACCACCGAACTAATCATTATTTGTAGTTTAATTGTAATATGGAAACATTGTCAATTAATCAATAATAACAATGATTTAATTGTGTTATCTAATTGAATTCTGGATTATATGTACATATTTTAAATTAAGCTAGTAAATAACATCAATTCATTCCCTATATCATAAAATATATCGATAGTAGTAAATAAATAAACAAACATATAAATTATATACACATTTTTTATGTGAAGAATAGGAAATAGAAAAGTTATGTTTATTTCAAATTTGAATGTAATACTTTACGAATTTTATATTACGATTATTATTGGTAATTCTAAAATCTGTATTCCTATTGTAGTATACGAGGGTAGTTTGACAAGTAGTGAGAATGGAAAAGAAAAACGAATTTTTTAAATACAAAATAATTTTTATTTTTCAACATATTCTCCTAAAAGAGCAAAACGTTTACTTAAACGGTGCTCCAATGCCTTTATGCCATCTCTAAAATGCGATTCCGGAAGGCTTGCAAAATACTCATTTACGAAGGTGATAAGCTCGTCGTTAGACGAAAATTTCTTTCCACCTAGTGCCATTTTCAATTTTGGAAAAGGTGGAAGTCGGAAGGGGCTAGATCCGGCGAATAAGGCGCATGCAGTACTAATTGGAAATGCAACTCGTGGATTTTGGACATCGTAACTGTGCTGGTATACGAAGGAGCGTTGTCTTAGTAAAACTGATTCTTTTTCTTTGCCATTCCTGGCCGTTTAGCACAAATCTCAACATTTAATTTTTCTAAAAGTTCTGCATAATATTGTCCGTTTATTGTGGCACCTTTCTGAAGGTAATCAATGAGCAAAAATGCCCTTCGAATCCCAAAACATTGATACCATCACCTTGTTTGCCGATAAAGTGGATTTCGCTTTCTTTGGAAGTGCAGAACCACGTTCTAACTATTGTTTCGACTGTTGTTTAGTTTCGGGTGTACTATAGTGTATCCAAGTTTCATCGCAAGTAACAAATCGCCTACAAAAATCAACCGGATTCCGCTTATAAAGGTCCAAACACTCATTGGAAATGCTCAAACGAGTGAACTTTTGATCAGTTGTAAGCAATCGCGGCACCCCTCTTGCCGAAAGCTTGGAAAGGCCCAATTCTTTCGTTAAAATGTGGCGTACGCGTTCTGCTGAAATGTTTACCATGTCTGCTATCTCTCTCACTTTGAGTCGTCGATCTTGCGTAATAATATTATGGATTTTTATAATCATTTCCTTAGAAGTTACGATTTTGGGTGCTCCAGAGCGCGCTTCATCAACACAGCTTGTTCTACCACGTTTAAATTCATTTACCCATCTACTTATTGTGGTGGATGATGGAGCAGATTCACCTAATGTTTCCCGTAACTCATCTTTTATTTCGGTAGCTTTCATACCCTTAATTACGAAGTATTTAATCACCGCACGATACTTTGCTTTTTCCATTTTAACAAAACGACGTGTTGCTTCTTTTTCAATCAGCTGTCAAAAATAAACTAATCAACCGATTTATCTAAATATCGGAATGTAAACATATAAATAGGCAACCTAAATTACAGTGCATTTGTTTTACCAATTAGAGCGCCACCTATGTGTCATTCTCACTACTTGTCAAACTATCCTCGTTCTTTATGTTTTAAACTGATATAAACATAGACATTTCAAAACATTTTAAGCAATAAAATTATTTAATACTCTAAATTGAATAATATTTACACTTTTAATTTATAGCAAAACATACTATTAACATCAATTAAATTCTTATTAGTGCAATATAATTAAGACTTCGCTTTATGCATTTAATGTCTTTATTCTTTCCAAATCGTTTCACCCTTTGACCATTTTCTCTTAAGTGTCGTTTTCTATAAACTCTGTTCCAAACTTCAGTTTATTTCCGTTTAACAATTAACCAAATACATATATTTTCTGTGTATCTAGCACTTAAATGGTTATGATTTAACAATGGATTAAAAGTTTATATATTTAGCACTGTTTTTAACACATACTATTCTTCAAATGTATTTAAATACTTTAATTCGCTGGGTTTTATTATCAATTTAATAACGGGTCTTCCAATAAGAGGTTTCATTTTGATGTGTAGAAAAAACGAGTATTTTTAAGCGAAATCATCGTATGTTTATTTAATTGTAAAGAGGAGGGTACGCCATTAGTAATGGAAAACAATATCAGCCAAATGGCCGCCACGGCTGCGCTTGCAGGACCATATTCTCTTCATGAAATTTTCTGTCACCAATTCGCACATTTGCGGCTGTATGTTCTCGATAACTTCACGAATTCCATCTTTGAGGTCTGGAATCGATTGCGGGCCATTGGCATAGACCTTATCTTTCACGTAGCTCCAAAGAAAAAAGTCTAAAGGTGTCAAATCACAAGATGTCGATGGTCAATTGTGATCGCTTCTTCGAGAAGTGACACGGTCAGGAAACTTTTCACGCAAAAGAGCCATGGTATTGTTACTTGTGTGGCACGTACGGTCGTCTTGTTGAAAATAAACGTCGTCCACATCAGTATCTTCCAGTTCCAGCCATACAAAATCATTAATCATCGTTCGATAGGGCAATTCATTCACCGTAACAGTTGCCCAGCCTCATTTTCAAAAAAGTAAGGTCCATCGACCCCGCCAGACAAAAAATTGCACCAAACAATCACACGTTGAGGATGGAGAGGCTTTTCAACAATAATTCTTGGGTTGTCCGAGCCCCAAATGCAACAAGTCTGCTTGTTAACGTAGCCTCTGAGGTGAAAATGTGCCTCATCACTCAAGATGATTTTTCGATGAAATTCCAGATCAGTGTGATGCATTTCAAGGGCCCAATAAGCAAAGACTCGTTGTTAATGGTCGGTAGGCGTGAGTTCTTGTGCTAACTGAACTTTAAAAGCCTTAAGACTTAAGTCTTAAAATACGATGTAATGTCGTTTGTGGAATGCTCAATTCCAAAGATCGACGAGAAATGGACGAACCTGAGTTTTCCTTAACACTATGGGCTACAACAGCAATACACACAACAGCTCAAATTTTTCTACCAGTTTCACAATTGCTGGCCGAGAAGGTGCTTCACGACGACCCAAAAATGCCTTAATTTTGCTTTTTTTTATAAGGTCGCAAATGTAAACAAACTCGTGTGCTATTTAAATTATTTGCGCATTTGAATATATTGCACAGTACGCAAACCATTGTTCGTTTTTTTAAATGAAACATAGAAGAGCTCTCTTTCTAAAGTTTAAATCAGGAATGTATGAAATAAGATGTCGACCGAAAATGAGGACATCAAATTAAATACTGTATTTATATTGCTGTGACAAAGTAACTGTTAAAATAATAACAAATAACAGCGGTAGAATGCAAGGAACATAACAATATCGGAACCGCGGAAAAGACAAACTTCATAAGTAAAAAGTCAAAACACTAATTTATCTGTATTATACGTAACACATGTGTGCATAATACTCATACTCTGCTTATGTCTGTTTCTATTTTTTCACGATTTCTTGACAAGACGTAGCGCGTAACTCTATTAGAAAAACGTTTGCGCCCTTTCTTTCATCAACATATGTGACTACCGATCAATTTGGCAAATGCCGGTATATGTTCGTATTTTGCAACGTTATTGATAGACTGGCAAACTTTCGTGGTTAATGGTATAGTTTCATATCGCTACGACCCGACCTAAAAATGAAGAGCAACAATTGCGATTTACATCGTAAACCTTTTTGTTGTAATTATCTTTGCGTGTGTGTGTATGTCTATCCTTGTCAGGATGTTATGTACTTATATTTTGCGAAATAAATACGTGGAACATACATGTACAGGAATGTTTTATAAGGAAGAGACAATGTAATAAACTACTTGCAAGTTGACTGACTATAAATGTGTGTAATTGCAAGTTTCATTCTAAGTAACACACCGTTGCTTCCTTAAGTAGCAATTTATATTTCGTATACATTTGCTTTCCATCGATTGTAAGTATTAAAAACAAACATTTATTGTAAGTAGATAAAATATGCTGTGTTATTATAATAATATATTTATTATAATACTTATCATAGCGTCATAGGTGTGGCAGTACATCTCATCCAAGATCCAATAATTTTTGATTGACGATCAAACTTGTGTGCGATCTCGTATTGTTGCTCCTTTACGACTAACGAACTCTATAACGCTTCTCGATAATGGATTGAAAGAAGACTTAAGCTAGGTATACCTATAAACACATCTGACTTACCAAATAAACTAATGAACGTAAGATATTCTTGATTTTTCGCTATTATTAAATTCTGAACTCAATAGCAGAATAAAAAGAACTTTTCTGACGTTAGAATTAGGTAACGATATATGTATATATGTATATATATATATATATATATATATATATATATATATATGTATGTATGTATGTATATAAATATATATATATATATATATATATATATATATATGTATATGTTCGAACGAAGGTTTTCGCGATTGTAAGTATTAGTAATAATAGATTCTCGGGCTCTCCGCGATATTGGACAGAAGTTCTCGAAAGTTCGTTGAGGCACCCATTCTTTCGAGAAATTCTGTCCAACATCGCTGAGAGCTCGAGAATCTAATATTACTCATGTATGTATATAGCAACCTCAATAGAACTTCTGAACTATAAGACATTACAGTCCAAAGGAAGCACTTTCATATGAGCACTTATCTTAGAGTATGACTACTCTCTTCAACTAATACTTCTTCTGTTCGTGCTGCGAAATTTGTAGATAATTTAACTCAACCGTATTTTGAATAAGATAAGATTTTCACAGAAAATGTAGTAACGAAAGAAGCTGTGATTGTTGAATTGCAAAATAGGTTGGTAGAAGTTAGAAAAATTGCTGAACAATATACGACTCAATGTGAAGAACAATCAAAGGAAGTGGAAGAATAGAAACAGCGATTGCAGGAAACAAAAGACGATGTTTCAGTTGAAAGGCAAGAACAGTTTCGACAAAAAGGTAGTTTAGAAGTATGAGAATGACTTCATTAATTAGAGCAAACTTATGAAGTAAAATTGTATAGATGAATTAAGAGATTACGATGGCTCATGAAGAAAATAAAGCACTCAAAAAAGATGAGCCGAAGTCCTCATTGGGATACGTAGCAATGGAATTAAGTATTTCCAAAGATTCAATTCAGCGGTTTTTGACACAGCATTTGGGACTGAGAAAGATTTGTATAAGGTTTATACCTCGCAGCCTATTCAAAAAAGGATGAAAACTTCAGGTATTCTATTGTAACTGGTAATGAGTCATGGTGTTTTCAATATGATTCAGAGACCAAGCGTTAAAGATCTGAATGGAAGCTTCCAAGCGAAGAGAGATCGAAAAAAAGCCGTTTGGAGAAATGAAAAGTGAAGACAATGTTAGCTTGTTTTTCGATTCGAAACGCATAGTGCACAAAGAGTTTGTACCAATTAGTCAAACAGTCGACGCTGTATATTATATGGTGTTATGCAGCGTCTTTTGGGGCGTATTCGTCGTGTGCGCTCTCAATGTCGTGAAAATGGTAGCTGGCGTTTGTTACATGATAATTCACCATCTCATCGCTCGACGCTATCACTGATTTTCTAATTACAAATGGCATTTTAAACATCTACCATTCACTATATTCACTATCTATTCTCCAAATTACATTTGCCGATAAAAGTACAGCGTTAGGGCGACGTCGAAGCCATTAAAAACGCGTCGACAGCGAACTTGAAGGCCTTCTTTAAAGATGAACTTAAAAATTCATTCGACATATTAATTGACCGTGCAAAACGTTGTATTGAAGCCAAAGGTGACTATTTTAAATAAAATAAATGAATTTTACCAAAATAGTAAGCTTTCGTTTTTATTTTAAAAAGTTTTTCTCAATCAGTACTTGTTATTATTATATTTTTTTTAGTGGGAAAGAAATATTATTATATTTATTACTTACTGATATTTATGCTAACGTATCTATGTACTAATGGTATTAGAAATGTTAGAACGAGTCCTGAATTTACAGTTGCAAGTGGATATACAAATAGCTTTTCGCCTAGTATTGCGTAAAAAACATAACAAGTCTTTATGAAAGACATACTAATATGGCGCTAATTTAAATGACATACATAGAAGCCGAGATTTGAATATCATATTAATAGAGACATACATTCACATAATAATTGTAGTAAATATTGGGTTGGCAAATAAGTACTTTCGGTTTTGTAATATAAAATGAAACACTTTTTTTTTAAACAAAGAATAGTTTTTAATCAATTATATATTTTCCATTTTGCTCAATGACCTTTTGACATCTTTCTTTCGGCTGCATGATTCCGCGCTCATAAAATTTCTGGTCCTTATCAGCAAAAAACTGAACCAGGTGCGAGTGAAGGTCATCGTCATTTGTGAAAGATTTACCATTCAAAGAATTCTGCAAACTTCGAAGTAAATGGTAATCAGATGGTGCTAGATCAGGGCTGTATGGGGGATGTGGCATCACTTCCCAGCCAAGCTCCAATAGTTCCCCACGGGTTGCCAAAGATGTGTGAGGCCTTGCATTATCTTGGTGGAAAACTACACCTTTCCGATTTGACAATTCTGGCCGTTTTTCTTTTATTGCTTCATCCAGTTTTATTAATTGTTTACAGTAAACATCAGAATTTATCGTTTGGTTCCTTGGAAGCAGCTCAAAAAAACACAACACCTTTGTAATCCCACCAAACTGACAGCATGATTTTTTTGGATGCAATTCAGCTTTCGATGTGGTTTGAGCTGGTTTATCCTGTTTGCTCCATGATCGTTTTTGAACTATGTTACTGTACAGGACCCATTTTTCATCACCAGTGATGATTCTTTTTAAGAAAAGGTCGGTTTCATTTCGTCTAAGGTGCATATCGTAAAAGTTGATTCTTTGTGTTAAATGAATTTCTTTCAATTCGTGAGTTACCCAAATATCAAGCTTCTTAACTAGCCCAAGACATTTTAAATGTTTTTCAATTGTTGTGTGCGATACATGTAGCCTCTCCGCAACCTCTCGAACAGTTATATGACGATCCTCTTCAATTATGACTTTGATTTTTTAAACCAATTCTGACACGTGCGCTCTGTTAAGCAATTAGCACCATAAACTTCACATATCTTTTTGTGAGCCGCAGCAGCTTTCTTTCCTTTACGGAAATAAAATAGTAAAATATGTCGAAAATATTCGTTTCTGCACTCCATTTAAAATTAACCCACAACTAATAGCTTTAATAAAAATCACGCACTACTTGCTTCTGAAGTTACGTCAATGTGACTAGTATCACGCGACAAACGGTAAAGTACTAACATACGTTATACAAAAACTAAAGCAACGCTCTCTATCACTAAAAACCGAAAGGTCTTAGTTGCCTTTTGTTGTTTTATATTACTTTTCTCTTCTTCGTGTGGGACACCTCAGGAATAAAATTTATGAAAGACGCCATATTAATTCATTGAAAGAAGCAGTAGTTGCTGAATGCACGTTAATTACTGACAGGCCATTGGCTAATTTTAAAAATAGTTTTCGTAACAGACTACGATGTTGCTTAGCACAAGACGGGGTGTTATTTGAATATTTCTTGTAATTTATTTTTTTTTTTGCTTTTGTTTTTAATAAAAATTATTTGAAGCCTTTATTATATTAATATTTATTTATTATTTTATTAGGTGTGCAACTAAGTTCTCGCTGTTTTTTGATGAAAATTCAACTTTATTGTGAAAAAATGTTTACGAATGAATCATTCAAAATATTGCCCATCGCTAGCGACAACTTTTTCCCCATCTTTCTGGCAGAGCTCAAATACCGTGACGGTAGAAGTGTTCGTCTTCTAAGGCTATCCACGAATCAAGCCATTTTGAGATGTTTTCATATGAGCGGAACTGCTGATTAGCCAGACCATGTGTCATCGCACGGAACAAGTAATAATCGGATGGCGTTATATCTGGGGAATATGGCGGGTGGGATAGGACCTCCCATTTGAGCGTTTCCAAGTAGGTTTCAACGGGTTTGGCAACGTGAGGCCGAGCGTTGTCATGCTGTAGAATCACTTTTTCGTGCCTCTGCTGTGGCCGCTTTTTGCGCAGTTCTCGGCTCAATCGCATCAATTGAGTTCGATACCGTTCCCCAGTGATGGTTTCGTTCGGTTTCAACAGCTCATAATAAATAACACCGCCCTGGTCCCACCAAATACACAGCAAAACCTTCACAGCGTGAATATTTGGCCGAACCGACGAGGTAGAAGCAGTCCCTATGATTTTGTTCTCTTTGGGTTGCTGTAATGAATCCATTTTTCATCACCCGTAACGATGTGATGAAGGAAACCCTTCCTTTTTTGCCGCTGGAGCAGTTGTTCACAGGCGAAAAAATGACGCTCAACGTCTCTTGGTTTCAAATCATAGGGAACCCAAGTTCCTTGTTTTTGAATCATCCCCAACGCATGCAATCGCTGGGAAATGGCTAGGCGGGTAACCTTTAATACTGAAGCAAGCTCTTTTTGCATTTGGCACGGATCCTCATCGAGCAATGCCTCAGATTCAGCGTCTTCGAAGGTTTTTGGTCTTCCTTCGCGCGAACGGTCGTCAACATCAAAATCACCGTCTTTCTAGCGACGGAACCAATCACGGCACGTTGTTTCACTTAGGGCAGCATCTCCGTAAACTTTTTGGAATTCTCGATGCGCTTCACCCACCGTTTTCTTCGAATGAAAAAAGAAAAGCAACACTTCCCGCAAATGACGATTATTTGGCATAAAATCAGAGATTTTCACACAACCAAAAGTATATGACGCAAAAACAAAATCACTAATGTGTCAAAGCGGTTGGTTTACCATATATCTAAGCTTGGTTCATGACGTTTTGGTTATGTCACAATCGACCAGCACTTACTACTGGAGCCATTTCTTGAAAAACAGCGAGAACTTAGTTGCGCACCTAATAGTATAAAAATAATGACAAATTGCCCAATAATTTAATATACTATTTTTCTTCGACTTTTAGAGTAGCCAGCCGGTATGTTTTCGTATGTAGTCAGTCGTAACTTCAATCGATAGGTAGTATTTGCATACCAAATAAAACAAAATTTAATATAGGCAGAACAATGTATTTTAAATTTAATATCAACATATATTTTTTACAAAAATAAAGACGCTATAAACAAACATTTCACAAATAAAAAAATAAAAAATATAGTGTATCCGTATTGCTCTGATTTTAAAACAAAAAATTCTCGTGGAAAATGTATTTTTTACGACATCGTACAGACCCTTGGCACAACAATAACTTTACTGGTAAATGTCTGTTAATAACTTTATTTAAGGCACTGTACGGTACATACAAATGTTACATAGATACAAAAATAAAATAAATGGAATAAGAATTACGTATCCATATATACAATTTTACATGTACAATATATATACACACATATACACTTATAGCTGGAACAATTCCATTTCAATAATAAATAGATATCTCTAAAAAATATGATCGAAATGTAATATAATATATACAGTTAGCGAAATGCGATTTGTACATGATTTAGCTAATAATTTCGTTTTATTTACTCTTAAAAACGTTTATCAAAATTCTTTTTCATATCACAATGTAATAAATATACTAGATTTTAGTTCTGTCTAGTATGTAATTCAGGGGGATTGCCCGAGTACTAAATATTATGGAGTTACCAGAAAAAATATTTGCTCACGACGAAGTAGCGTCAATCAACCACAGGCTCCATCAAATTCAACTAAGTAGCGATTTGTTTTAATGATAACTCTTGCTATTTACAATGATGCTGAAGCAGTTGCTAGTTAAAGAGTAGCAGAAAATTGATGTTTCTGTTTGAAATAACTTGGTGTGTTCCATTCTAAAACTATTATAAGCAGCTATAGATTCTAAGGTATAACGATTCAAAGTACACTTTGTATTTCGTGAGGAAATAGCCGCTGGATAATGCTTCTCATAGACTGAAAACATCGTCAAAATCTCTGGACATTCATCCAATTGAGCATACCTGAGAAGAATTGGATTTCGGAATCCGGAAAATCAAAATATTAAATCGAAATCGGCCGAAGCAGTTCTCAGTACAAGAGTGGTCGTAAATTAATGTGCCTCTTTACAACTTAGTAACTTAGTGTGTTCCATTCCAAGACTAGTATAAGCAGCTATAGACATTATAGTAGTTGTATAATGCTTCCCATAGGTTGAAAACACCGAAGAGGTTTTTGGATATTCATCCAATTTCGCATACCTGAGAAGAATTGGATTCTGAAATTAGGAAGATCAAACAACTAAGTCGATATCAACTGAAGCAGCTCTCAGTGCAAGAGTGATCGTAAATTAATGTGTCTACAACTTAGTAACTTATGTACGTTCCATTCCAAGACTACTATAAACAGCTATAGACTCTAAGGGGTCACGACAGAAAGTAGACTTCTTATTTAGTGAGGAAATAGGTGTTGTATAATCCTTCCCAAAGGCTGAAAACACCGAAGAGGTCTTTGGACATTTATCCAATTGGACATACCTAAGAAGAATTCGATTTCGAAATTCGGAAGATCAAATTACTAAGTCGAAATCAACTGAAGCAGCTCTCAGTGCAAGAGTGGTAGTAAATTAATGTGCCTCTTTACAACATAGTAACTTAGTGTGTTCCATTCCAAGACTACTATAAGTAGCTATAAACTTTAAAGAATAACGATTCGCAATACATTATTTAGCGAGGGAATAGCTGCTCTATAATGTTCCCCATAGGTTGGAAAGACTGCTGAAGTCTTTAAATATTCACCCAATTGAGCATACCTGAGAAGAATTGGACTTCAGCATTCGGAAGATCAAAATATTAAATCGAAAGCAACTGAAACACCTCTCAATGCAAGAGTAGTCGTAAATTAACAAGCCTGTTTGCAATTTATTAATTTGGTGTGTTCCATTCCAAGACTTCTTCAAGCAGCTATAGGCTCTAAGGGATAACGATTCAAAGAACGCTTCTTATTTAGCGAGAGAATAGTTGCTGTTTCCCACAGGTTGAAAACACCGTCAAAGTCTCTAGATATTTACCCAATTGAGCATGTTTGAGAAGAATTGGATTTCGGAATTCGGGAGATCAAAATATTAAATCGAAATCGACTAAAGCAGCTCTTGGCGTAAAAGTAGTCTGTTTACAACTTACTAGCTTAGTGTGTTCCATTTCAAGATCTCTATAAACAGCTATAGACTCTAAGGAATATCGATTCAAAGTACACTTCTTATTTAGTGAGAGAATAGCTGCTGGATAATGCTTCCCATACGTTGAAAACACCGCCGAAATCTCCGGACATTCATCCAATTCAGCTTACCTGAGATGTGTTGGATTCGGATTGGTATTCGGAAAATTAAAATCAACAAAAGCACATCTTAATTCAATAAAAACAGAAAATAGATGTGCCATTACAAGTAACTTCGTTCCATACTAAAACAATAGCAAGCAGTTATATACTTTAAGGAATTCCATGAAAAATATTAGTTCGTTATTTATCTTCATTTCCTAATTATTTAGAGTACCGTTTCCCTCGGGATTGTGTTTTAATGTTAGCTAATAATATATTCTTTTTATATCAGTAATAGTAATATATTCTTTTTTTAAAGGAGATGTATTTTCTGAAAATACATACAAGTTACAAGAACTTTATTTAGTTTCCAAGAAAGGCAGAAATATTAAGTCTTACCATTAGCCAATAATCTTAGTGTACAAATTCTTATTTCGCCAATGCATTTCTATGAATTAAAGTATTCAGTACATGGTCTAAATTTATAAGATATGCATTTTAAATTTTTTTTCACGTGTACATTAGGCTTTTATATGGTATCCACGAGTAAAATTCCTAAATTCGTCAAAAACGATAAACTTTATAAAAGAGAAAACGTTTAAATTGTTTAAAAAAATAAATAGTGAACGCTTCAATATTTAAGCAAAATTTGAAGAGCGTAAAATGCTTTAAAATTTAAAAAAATAAACTTGTACATCTTCGTGTGCGGTATACTAATGCGATTGTCTTTCAGTGTCATACGCTTTTAAAAATATATATTAATAAACACTAGAACCCTTTTGCATATTTAGGTTTGACGGGCCCTAATTTTCCTTAAAATTTATTTACTATTTACAATGAACCTTTAGTTTCTTTATTGCCTAGAATGTGTAAACGATATGCGGCTGTCATTTGTTCCAAAAATATGAACGTTAGAACTGTATGTGGTCCCAATCTGGCAAAGTATGGCGTGAACCCTTTCCATAAGGCGAAGAAACCTTCGTTTCTGACGACCTTCGACAGAACATCCAGAGCGTTTTTGTATTCCGGTTTGCCATCTATTGTTTTCATATTCTGTATTCTGTAAATTAGAGAAAATGTGTAAATAAGAATGTTTATAACACTTTGATTATCATCAAATGAAATGCGGAATTCGTAATGAGCAGAACGGTCGCATTTATTTGCACACGTTAAGTTCGAAATGAGTACGTACAGTTACTAGCACATAAAGGTTAAAGATGTACGAGGGTAGTCCCAGGAATACCAGACCTAACAAAAAAAACACAAAAAATTTGGGGAAAAATATCTTTTTTTCGTTACATAGTCTCCTTTTAACTCGATACATTTTCCTAGCGATGTTCAATAGCTTCGATACCTTGTTTATGTGAGAATCGTTGAGCTCCTCAAAATAGTCATCAATCGCAGACTCCACCTCTTTACTGTTGGCAAATCTTTTACCGCTGATCCATTTTCTCAAATTCGAAAACAGAAAATAGTCCTCAATTGGCTTGTACGTGAGGAAGCAATTCGAACTTTAACTCATTGATTTCGCCATCACGATGACGAACATGTGAACTGATTGCATCATTGATTGATGAAACAAAACTTTTTTCGCCAAATACGGCCGACTTTTCTTGATTTCATCACCTAGATGCTGCAATAAGTACGTATAATACTCGCCACTGATTGTTTTTCCTTTCTGAAGATAATTAATGAAAATTATTCCACGCGCATCCTAAAAACTGACGGCATGGCCTACAGATGGAACCTACCTGGAGATGGAACTATCTTCGCTTTCTTTGGAGCCGATTTTCCCATTTCAGTTCATTGTTTTGACTGTTCCCTCGTCTCAAATGCGAAGTTATAGACTCATGTTTTCACCATGGTTATGAATTGAAGCAAAAACTCAACTTTATTGCTGTGAAACACTCGATTGAAATATCCTGATGAAGCTGTTTTGGTTCCATTGTGAGTAATTACGGCGCCCATCTTGCGCATAGCTTTCTCATATCCAAATTTTCGGTCGACATGCGATGCACGGCACTTTTTGAAATGCCTACCATGTCTGCTAGCTCGTACACTTCCAGTCGACGGTTATCTAATACCGTTTTGTGGATTTGTTTCACAATGTCTGGCGTAGTCACCACATTTGTTCGACCACTGCGATGAAGAAACAAAACCAGAATTAAAATACAGCAATTTATTGAAATTGCAAATGTGTAGAGTCGAGTAAAATTTTAATTTTTCTACCTCGATTTGCCAGGTTGCTGACAGGATGGTCTTTTTGTTCTTCTGGTTCGAATACATTCTGCAATAAACTGTTAGGCACTTCTTCATATCCAATGTGATGTTGCGCTGTTCAGCTGTTGCCACAATAATGTTTTTCTTCCTCCTTTTTCTTTTGATACTGCGGGTTTTGATTAGGGACTCGTACAGACTTTCAACAGAGGCCACTGTTTGCTGTGCCATCATTAAATAGGGTTCAATAGTATAGACATCATCATTAACCATTAGATACCATCTACATATTCCTACCTCGAAATGTTGTTTCAGGCTGCTCTTGTTAAGTTTGGTCATGCCATGAACCGGGCCACCTTACTGCTATATTTCTTATTTTTAAATCTGCTACAATTTGCACATTAAAAGCGGAGAAACCTTTTCTACAACGAAAAATCTCTGCATTCTCCCCTCCAGGAGATGAATTTTCATTAACGTACAATCCATTGCACCAATTACCCCTAGAAATCGTATTATTATATAAAATTTTTCGGACACTTCATTTGTAGTGTACATAGCTATATATTCTCTAGTGATGCTATTGTTTTGGAAGCTTTATTGATGATCCTACATACAGATGCCTTTGATACTCCAACAAAATCAGAAATTAACATATTCCCAGTAGCAAGAGATCTTAATGTTAAAAGTAATTGAATGCCTGCAGGTAAGTTGCTCTAACAGTAAAACAGATTCTTTATTAATAATTTATAAAGTTACTTCACCACCATCTTCTATCACTCCTTCCATTTCTTGATCACTTTCTTGGATTTCTATATTTTCGGCTTCAGCAATTTTCCTCTCCTTAAGCCCAGCAGCAGGTGATCGTATAAGTGACAAATCTCTTTGTACTTCTTTAATATCTCTTTCGTTTTCTAATTCTCTACCTTTACGCAACCTTTGCATAATATAAGTATTTTTGACGTTTTGCTTTAATTGTTTCAACTTTTTTCATTGCATTAACTGCCTTTGACCAAGTTTCTCTATCATATTTTACTGGTATATTTCGACGTTTTTCGAATTCGAATGATGGGTCAATAGCTAATTCTTTACCCACTGTTTTCCTATATGCTTTCGTCCATTTCGTTTTACGTGGATTTTTCTTCTTTTTAAATGCTGCGTGACATTTTGATCGACAAAATTTAAATATTTTACAATCGTTTCTAACAAATTGTATCCCATGGCCAGGATAAATTCTGGACGAACAGAAATAACAAGTTTCAATACGCATTTTTGATCACTAATGTAAATTATTTATCTAAAATATTTCGCACGTGTATTATGATTTCAATCCGACATTTCCAAACATAACCTTATACCTTTGTAAAACATAAATATTTGACTCAGAAGTTAATACATATCGTCCAATTAGTATACTTATTCATATCTGGTAATATTTGGCCCTTGAGTCTTTTCAGTTGACAGAAAAGTTGTTTTGTTAATCTTAATCTTGAAGGTAATTTTAATGGAGCCTGTGGTTGATTAACTTAATCACTGAAGGTTGATATATAGCCCCTTTCCATATTAATTTTAGTATTCTGTATACGTATTTCGACAACTAAGTTGCCATCATCAGCAGATAATTAAAACTACGGCAACAATAGCCGTACGAAAACAAATTCCGCACATGGTCTGTACCATTGAAAGCCAAAACGCAAACTGTATATTCGTTTCACATAATTTTTAAAAGATTGTGTTCTAGTTTTAAACCAAGATAAAAGGCAACAGAAAAAACAAAGAAAGGGAATACAAATACCTACATGCGGTTTATTGCACTCTCCATTGCCTGTCATTTAAGAGACCAAAGACACATGAGTGACGGTTATCTGCTGGTGATGACAACTTCGTTGTCGAAATACGTATACAGAATACGAAAATTAATGTGGAAAGGGGTTATATATCAACCTTCAATGATTAAATCTATTAAAAATATGTTGTCATTATATTTATTGAAACAATCTCTCCTATACCTCTCCTACCACTTTGAATTCATCCTCAAACGAACTTGAACTTGTGGACATAATATTCAATGCGTACAATAGAAATGTAACCTGTTAGTTAAAGTTAAAGTCGACTTTTAGGTTTCAAAATGACAAAAATGGGACTTTTACTTCAAAAAATAATTATGAAACGCCACGTGAAAGTTAACGTTGACTTTAAAATTTAAAGGCACTGGATTTATTCTGGAACCTGGCTTAATCCTTCGATGTAAATATACGCTGGAATTTATTTTCTGTTTGTCTTTTGTTTTTTATTTTATTCATTTATGAAAAATTATTATTTTCTGCTATTCCATCGTTAATTCACAGAAATCAATTAAAAATTTCTGCGCTGGAGAAGGACTCGAACCTCCATCTCCCGTTTGTTTGACGACTGCTCTACCAATTAAGCCACCAGGCAGTACAATTTAACGATGGAATAGCAGAAAATAATAATTTTTCAATAATTCCCATCGTAAAAGAATTTAATTATATGTTTATATATAATTATTAACATTTATTCATTTATATTTATACTAATTTATATTGTTATATTAAAAGTAAACGAAATTACAAGATTTCTTTTATTTTAACATATTAATATGACTTAGTATAAATACAAATTAATAAAATAAAAAAGAAACATGAATTTTTAAAATCATAACTTCCACAGCCAATAGTGTATACTACGATGCCACTTTTAATTATATTTTTACAACTGATATATTTAAAAAATTTTTAAAAACCCATTATAATACTTTATTACTCCATAGTAACACTCGGAAATATTACATTCACAATCAAGTCACGCGTCCCAAAATAATTGATAAATATTCTATTTGTACACAGAATGTGTACATATACATATTTATGTATTGCATAATATACTAAGCGAGATTTGTCAAGGCGTTTATTGACTGTTATTTACACGTATTAAGTAGACTCAATTGAATGGACTGGTCGCCCTCTTTTTGATTTCTCTTTTAAATTGATTGTTTTCTTGCATTTTAATTTTAATAAAAAACTATATATAGACTTTGCAATACATTTTAAATGAATTTATTCGACTTTCGGAGGGCATATATAGGTGTCCTTGAAGTATGTAGATAACAGCATTGCAAAATGTGTATAATCGTGCTACTCAAAATGCAAATCCTATTATGAAATAAAACAGTTAAGTTAGTACCAGGGAGATTTTAGTTAGAAAGAAAAAAACAATGAACAGAACACTGCACGTGAACATAAAACAAAAAAAAAACATCTAGTAAAAGTACACATTTTCAATCAAATCTTACGCAAATGTTTACTGTCTTGAGAATAATAAATAATTAAATTTCCATACAAATATTCGTGCCCTTTATAGAGAAAATTTAATAATAAGTTGTTAGGCCATTAAGCGAATATATTCTGCTAATCGCCCATGCATTTTTCTACTAAGAGGTCTTATGGACTTTTATGGAAGCCCGTTCCACTGAACGAATACCTTCTGCTAACCACCCGAGCATGTTCCTACAAAGAAATTTTATGGAAAGTCGTTCTAAACAATTTTTAAGAAAAATATGCGCCTCTTGTAAGTTCATTGGAGGGTTGGGAAGCATATCAGCTATTTGACCTATCATATCACGAATATGTTTTTTTGTGCCGTAGTTCGGCGAGGGCCCAAGTTAGTTGAGGGTATTGATGTTGTAATGGCTTCAGAATTTCGTAAATATAACAATAGGGAAATTTTATTATGCAATTCAATAATATAAGTAGACGCGATAGACAAAAGACAGCACCAGAAATTGCTGCTGAAATGAATAAAGCGCGTGCTAAACCAATTAGTGTGTCCACGGTACAGAGAAGGTTAAGGCAAGCGGGTTTATACGGAAGAGTTGCTCTGCGAAAACCACTACTACGAAAGCAAAACCAGATAAAATGACTAAATTGGGCTAAAGAACATAAGAATTGGACGATTGATCAGTGGAATAATGTGTTGTGGACAGACGAATCGAAGTTTGAACTTTTCGGTAGTAAAAGGCGAATATTCGTAAGAAGATCCGCAGGAGAAAGAGTACTGCCAGAATGTATTGCGCCTACCGTAAAACATGGAGGAGGTTCAGTAATGATTTGGTTATGTTTTGGTGGAAGATCTGTAGGCGATCTCGTCAAAATTGAGGGAATCCTAAGAAAAGAAGGCTACAAGAAAATTTTAGAAAATAACGCTGTTCCTTCAGGACTAAGGATTCTTGGCGAAAACTTTGTATTTCAACAGGACAACGATCCGAAACACACTTCTAGATTGTGTGGCGATTACTTGCGTCAACTAGAAGAGCAAGGGCAAATCTCTATAATGGTATGGCCAGCTCAAAGTCCTGATCTGAACCCAATAGAGCTACTGATGAGAGCAAAATTGAATAATAATTAATGATAAAGTTTTTATGTAAGAAAAATGTAACTATTTTATGTTTATTTTACACTATTGTATTGGTACAATAAATAAATTTTCAGTACACATTTGATAGTTTAATAATTTTGGCTAAAACTAAGGGTGGGCGAATAAATATGACCGGTAGTGTACGCTGATATAAGAGAAAAAACATATATTTTTATACTAAATACGGAAAGTTTTCTTTACGTGATAGTCGAATTAAAAGAAGTTCATTTAGAAAAAATGGCTAAAATTCCAAACAACCAGAAATATATTAAGCGTCATCTATGAATATGTACTTGGTCCTTCTATTTCATCGTTACCTTTGAAAAGAACGAAGACCCAGCTTTAATTTATGCACGTTCAAGGCCTTAATTAACGTAAAGAAAACAGTTTGTAATACATACATGCTTATACTCGTACCTTCAAGTATGTAGTCTACAGTACATACAAATGAATCAAGTGGTACTTAAATAAGTGTTATTTTATTAAACGCTTGAAAATGAATTGACTACTCTTTAATTGCTTGTGGAAGAGGTTAAAAATGATCAAACATTATTGGTGGAATCATTTCTATTGTTTCGGTAATAATAATAATAATAAAAGTGTTCCAATAAGACATTTCGTTTTCAACAGCCCTTTTGATATTTATTTTGACTGTATATACTTCGTTTTATTTGTTTTAAATGTTTGGGTTCGCCTGCTGGGCAATAAATATATATTATTATTATCGCAGGCAACTAATAACTTGTGACATTGAATCTCATCAAAAACATCGTTCATGAAAACCAGAAAAAGCAAGGGTTTCGAATTCGTACCCTGGGGGGCGCCCAAATGATGACCCAAATAAGAAACGTAAATGCTTCCTATCGGATAAATAAGAAGAAATAAGTAGTATTAGTGATGGTGCACACCCTATAATTTTCAATACAATTCCCACCGAAAACCTTGGTTAAATCGATATAAATGACGCCCATCTGAGCACTATCATCCAATTGCTCGCAAATGTACTGAATAAAAACGCTCGTATTAGTTATAGATGAACGCTTGCTAACGAAACCATGTTGATCAACTGAGGCAAGAAGCTTAAGTTTCGAATATATGCAATGATATAAACATTTTTCAAAGATTGAAAAATTATTATTTTCTGCTACTCCATCGTTAAATAAACTCACAGAAATCAATTAAAAATTTCTGCGCTGGAGAATTGATTTCTGTGAATTTATTTAACGATGGAATAGCAGAAAATAATAATTTTTCATTAATTCCCATCGTAAAAGAACTTAATTATATGTTTATGTATAATTATTAACATCATAATAACTTGACTGCGAGTTTTAAATAAATATTAGATCTGTTTCCATAATGAGATTTATGGCGTATTAAAGAACTCGAAGTTGTACTGCCTGGTGGCTTAATTTTTAGAGCAGCCGTCTAGAAAACGGCAGATAGAGGTTCGAGCCCTTCTTTCTGTGAATTTAATTAACGATGGAACAGGAGAAAATAATAATTTCTCATTTTTCAAAGACTTTCGCAAATATGTTAATTATAACAATTGGCAGGTAATTTTCAATTAGATATCGCCTTTTTTTATGAGCAGGAGTAAGTATGTTATCTTATCATAAAATAAATTTGTCGATACCTGTTTATCTTGCAATCAATAAATCCGTATAACAAAAAATAATTGAATGATTTATTGCATAGAATTCGACTTTTTAAGATAATAAAAAAATAAGATATTAGGTGCGCAATTAAGTTCTCACTGTTTTTTTGAAGAAAATGCAACTTTATTGTGAAAAAATGTTTACAAATGAATCATTCAAAATATTGCCCAGAGACAACTTTTTCCCATCTTTCTGGCAGAGCTCGAATACCGTCACGGTTCCAAACCGGCTCCAAAGAAGGCGAAGACCGTTTCATCTGCAGGCAAGGTCGCGGTATCGATTTTTTGGGATACGCGAGGAATAATTTTCATTGACTATCTTGAAAAAAGAAAAACTATCAACGGCCAGTATTATGCGGATCAAGCGAAAACGGCCGCATTTGGCTAAGAAGAAAGAGTTGTTTCATCAAGACAATGCACCAGCTCACAAATCCGTTATTGCAATGGCAAAAATTAGTGAATTAAAGTTTGAATTGCTACCTCATACACCCTATGCACCAGATTTAGACCCTCAGATTATTTTCTGTTCCCAAACTTGAAAAAATGGCTCAGTGGTCAAAGATTTTCCAACGATGAAGAAGTGATATCGGCAGTTAATGGCTATTTTCAGAAGTAAGACAGTTCTTATTATAAAAAGGGTATCGAACTTATTGAACATCGCTGGGAAAAGTGTATAGAGCTGAAAGAGGATTGTGTTGAAAAATAAATATATTTCTTTCCAATATTTTTGCGTTTTCTTTGTTGGGTCGGGTACTTCTGGGACCATCCTCGTATAGAAACATACGTCATGCTGCAGACATTTTGTCGGTCTTATCCATTTGGACTAAGCAACAACAGCTGTGAATAATGTAAGTGTATTATTTATAAAACAAAACAAAAGTGATATAAATAACGCATGCATCGCATGATCGCCCGTTTGTTTGTACACTCGTCTTGTTACGATCCTGGTTCGCGAGTAAAATATCCCAACTCTACCAATGACTGTCTATATATAGTCAGAAAACTTCAATTTTGATCGTATCTCTTATAAATATATTTAATTTTATCCTAAGAAATGTTAAGATGATTTATTCACATCTTATTGCTTGCAGAGTATAAACAACAAAATAACACGTCGAATACACGCTAAAAATCTTTTTAAGAACGAACGGATATAAATAAAGCAACAAACAACCTTCGCATTTATTTAAAATAGTAATTTTAAGCAGTATGCTTATTAGTTGCTACGCATACGTATTATCAATAAACATATTTATCGTTAAGTTAAAATTACAGTTAATCAATTTGATTGCCTTAAAGAAGAGCTAATTATTTGATTCGTCAAATCAGTTTAACTATATTTGTATGCATTTACAATATAGATACATATATCACACATTTCGAAGAAGATATAAATAGAAACGCCTAATTATCACTACCAATATTTGAAACACGTATATTTGTAAAATCGTCGTTTTAGAAATTTGTACACAGCATGTTGTTTATAATGTAAAGCCGTTTGTATATTTAAACTATTTAGTGCGAAAATTTAAATAGGCTAGGCAAATATATAATGTGCAGTAAAATGTGCATCTAAAATTATGTAGGTTTCTCGTCATTGACACAAAGTGTGATTCCCAGTTTCTCAGTTTTGCTTGTTTACAAGGTGACCTTAACATTGCACTTAACAAAAATGTTCAAGAATTAGGTTTTTGAAAATGTGTGCCAATGAAAATTAAATGAAGATATACATATATGTAATGTTTATAACAATGTAGATTTATTCAAATCATAAATTATAATGTAAGTTATTATATATATTTTTGTTTTCAAAAACTTCACTAATCTGTGCCACATGTTAAAGGAAATTTATATACAGTACCGCGCAATTGAATTAGGGCCATTCTCATTTACTAAAAATGTTTTAAAAAGTTTTAAAATTTTATTACTTTTCAGTTTTTTTTGTGTGTTGTGGGAATCATGATTTTTGAACAATGGCGAAACGCAAAGGCTTTACCAGTGCATAAAAGGTGGCAATAGAAATTCTTTTAAAAGCTGGTAACTATTCTCATCGAGAAATAGCAAAACGAGACCGTGTTTCTGGTCAAGCAGTGGACAGAGGAGCAAAGTTAATTGCAGACAAACTACCATCCACTTCGAGCGGCCGCAATCATTGTAGAAGAAAAAGACAAGGGATTATGGAGACAGATTAATTGTTAAAAGATCATTGGAGAATCGACAGCGACCTATTAGAGAGGTGCATTTTAGAAGCAGATAACATGAAAAATCGGAGATGCACTTTTCATTCTCGATTATACGAGTAGAAAAATTATAGTCGACGACCAGCAAAAAAAAAACGAGGTTGACCGAGGGGATAAAGAAAATGGAGAATACAATGGGCGAAACCTCACGATTGAGGATTGGGAAAATCATCATTATTTGCATAATTATTTTAGTTATGTTTATATAATTCTATATATTCTTAGTAAACTTAAAAATTGAATGAATATTTCGCCTTGAGGTGGTTTAAAGAACTAAAAAAAAAAAAAACTAATTCCTTATAAGAGGTGTTGGAAGAGTGTATTGCGGTTAATGTGCGGGGATAGTGATCTTAAAGATGCCAACCAATCAACACAGTCTTTTTAACTGTTTTAAGATTATTATTACTATCAATAATTATTACATATTTGAGTTACATTAAATAAGTGAATAATAAGCAAATAAAAGAAAAGTGCAAGAACAGTACTACTGTGGGCAAAAAATAGTAGGACTTTTTAATTTAAATTTCGCGCGACAACCCATTCGTCGAAATATTTTTTTTCTAGGTTGGTATGACTGTCAGTGACATGTGTGCCAAA
Organism: Dermolepida albohirtum; assembly: GCA_031893035.1. Taxonomy (NCBI): domain Eukaryota; kingdom Metazoa; phylum Arthropoda; class Insecta; order Coleoptera; family Scarabaeidae; genus Dermolepida; species Dermolepida albohirtum. The sequence goes on along the minus strand of JAVIWB010000047.1, from coordinate 6,282 downwards.
TGTCACATCAAAATAATCATTAGTGTTTAGTATACGCTCCTCTTTCTGGAGTGCAAAAAGCGCATTCGGCGATTTTTACAATGAGTGAAATTATTCAACATCGAAGTTCCATTAAATTTTGTGTACGGAATCAAATTTCTGGTGCCGAAACGTTTAGAATGTTACAAAAGGCCTGTGATAATTTTTGTCGCGAGCAAGTGTTTTTGATTGGTACAAATTATTCAAAGAGGGTCGAGAACGCGTTGATGACGAACCACGTCCAGGACAGCCATCAACACCAACTGATGATCAACACGTCAATAGAATCAAGGAATTGGTGCTTGAGAATCGAGGATTAACAGTCAGAGACCTTACTGGCATCGTTAGAATATCGGAAGGATCAGTAAAAACCGTTTTGAAAGATCATTTGGGCCTAAGAAAAGTGAAAGCATGATTTGTTCCAAAATCACTCAATTTTTTCGAAAAACAGCGTCGCGTTGACGTCTGTGAAACAATGCTTTCCGACTATCAAGACAAAATGAAAGACATCATAACTGGAGATAAGACTTGGATCTACGCTTATGACCCGGAAACAGACGATCAATCGGCCGTATATCGTATCAAAGGTGAGCCGAAGTCCAAAAAACCACGTCAAAGCAAGTCAAAAATCAAGGTTATGTTGACAGTTTTCTTCGATTATCGAGGTGTGGTGCACTCCGAATTCCTTCCGACCGACCGACCAAACTGTCAACAAAGAATACTATTTGAGTGTTATGCGTCGTTTGCGCAATGCTATTCGTAAAAAGAGGCCAGAGTTATGGGCTGACAACTCTTGGTTTTTTCACCACGATAATGCACCATCGCATACTGCAGTAATTCTTCGTGAGTTTTTCGCCAAATTTTCAACCAATATCGTGCCGCAAACACCGTATTCGCCTGATTTAGCTCCTGTGACTTCTGGCTATTCAGCAAACTCAAACGACCGCTCCGGGGAAACCGTTTTGAGTCAATTGAAGACATTAAACGTGAATCGCTACGCGCATTGAAGGCTATTTCTGAAATTGATTTTAACAACTGTTTCAAGAATTGGAAGAAACGTTGGCACAAGTGTATTGGGGCCAGGGGGGATTACTTTGAGGGGGACGAAATAGATTTGGAAGAATAAATTAAGAATTTAAAAATTATGAACAAAGTCTTACTATTTTTTGCCCACAGTAGTATTTATTTCTGTATTTCTAAGCACCCAACGAAGAGCCTTTTGCAGCGTTTTTAAGGTTGCATTCAATAATGAATCGCGCTTAAAAGCGGTAACGAAAAATTTCAGCTTCATGACAACACCACGCGAGCGTTTCCATAAAGCTGTTGTGACTAGAATAGTGAAGCATCCCCCAGCTATTATAATTTGGTCTTGCATACCGAGAAAGAAACTAGAGCCTCTGTATTATGTCACGGGTACAATAAACCAAATACAGTACAAATCTGTAATGGTATCAATACGAATTCCACACACTGATTCTTTAAGTTTCGCAGATGTTGTTTACGAATTTATGTTAAGATGATGTACCATGCCACAGAGTAAAATTAATAAAGGATCAGTTTTCTGACAGCAACTTGCAGGTCCAGCCGTGGCCAGGCAACCCTCTAGATCTAGTCCCGAACGAAAATGTATGGAATAATTTAAAACGGGTTGTTTACTCAACTAAAAATTCGACTCTAGGTGTTTTAAAACAAAATATTAAAGATACTTAGTGCAATAATTAGGATTTGAAGGAATTAACTATGTCATGCAGCAGAAGTATGCCGAGAAAAAGTACCGCTGTGATCAAAGCAAAGACTAGTTTCAGAAAATATTCATTCATATTATTTAAAAATTAATTTTGTCGTACGTTGGAAGTGTACCAAGAAGTTGATGGAGCGACTGTTACAATAATTAATAAATCGAAAATATACGAAATAGTTTTAAAACGGATTGTTTAACCACCTCCTAATCAGATCCTAGCTGTTTTAAAACAACATATAGAAGATACAATATTCAGGATTTGAAGGAATCGACGTCATGTATCAGAAGCATGCCAAGAAGATGTAATGAACTCGAAGTAGTACATTAATTTATTGCCAGAAGCCGATATCCTAGAGTATTTGAAGTAAATATTTGGTTGATATTAAAAAAAATTGTATTACTATAGATGATTGAACGAAAACTACGAGAGAGCGTTTTTATATTCGCGGAATGAGCGGATTGTAGAGGGGTGAGTAGGCGCATTGGGGGCGTGGTCTGTGCAGCGACTCATGATTAGTATAAATACGAAGTTTCATTGTTATTAGACAGTTAGTCTTTGAGCTATCGCCAACCAAGTAACATAATCAGGAGTGAAAAGTGAAATATGGAAAAAGTCGAATATCGTGCCGTTATAAAGTTCCTTACCAGGCAAGGAAAATCAGTCGCGACCATAATGAATGAGATGTCATTGGTTTACGGCGACTCTTGTCCAGGAAAAACCATGGTGTACAAGTGGCATAGTTTATTTAAACAAGGAAGGGAATCCCTTGAAGACGACCCGAGGCCGGGCAGGAGCATTGAGGTGACCACGCCAGCACTTATCCAAAAAGTTGAACAAATTGTACTCGAAGATGCTCGACTAAAGAAGAAACAACTCGCAGAAATGGTTGGAGTATCCGATACAACAATTTTTAAAATCCTACACGATCATCTCGGCATGTCTAAGGTCAGCGCAAGATGGGTGCCGAGAATGCTCACGCCGCCGCAAAAACAACAGCGCGTAGAGTGTTCGCGTGCATTTTTGGACCTCTGTAATGAAGACAAGGATGGTGTATTGAGTGGAATTGTTACTGGAGACGAAACTTGGGTTCATCATTATGAACCTGAGTCCAAACAAGACTCCATGCAGTGGCATAAAAGGGCACAGTACCTCCCAAGAAATTTAAAGTGTCACAATCAGCTGGGAAACTCATGGCAACGGTATTTTGGGACTCGGAAGGAATATTGTTGATTGATTATAAAGATAAAGGTGTTTCTATAACCGGAGAATATTACGCTTCAATATTAGAGCGACTAAAAGAAGCCATTAAAGAGAAAAGACGGGGAAAATTGACAAAAGGTGTTCTGCTTTTGCACGACAACGCGCCCGTCCACAAGAGCCGCGTTGCGTTAGCTGCCCTGCATAAGGTGGGCTTCGAAATTGTGAATCACCCACCCTACAGGCCAGGCCTGGCCCCGAGTGATTATTACCTGTTTCCGAAAATGAAAAAAGAGCTGCGGGGTAAAAAATTTACTGCCGATGATGAAGTCAAGGAGGCAGTTTCGTCGTATTTTGCAGATAAAGAGAAATCATTTTTTTATGAGGGTATAAATAAATTAATTGAAAGATGTGAAAAATGTATCCGTCTTGCAGGTGAATATATTGAAAAAGAAAAATAATTTGGTTTTTTTATTTCACCCCTTGTCCCCCATTCCGCGAATATAAAAACGCTCCCTCATATCTCTTGCGACAGTAGAGAGTAGAAGTCTAATTACATTGTTTTTATTGCGTACTAAAAATGACAACCTTGTTGTCAAAATTGTATAAAGACTAAGTAATTAATAAGTACATGAAAGAGGTTATTTTTAACAGAGAAATTCTATTGTGTGGGCAAAAATTGGCTTACCTTGTCTTTGCGATATCTACAGGCATGGAGGCGGTCGTCGTCACAAAACCGGAAATCATGGATGCGGCAAAGTGGCAGCCAATATTATCACTAAAATACCCTGTACCCAGTAGGAATTGTTTGGCCTGCGAATAGCTAGCTAATTGAGCTGCGTTTACTACCATGGCTCGGCCCATGGTTGGCATTGCTCCTCGCCACAGTGTAAAAATACCCTCTTCTCTCACCATTCTTACCAGTGCGTTTATGACGTTACTGTAGTTTCGTCTTTCTGCTGGCGGCAGTCGACCATCCGCCGTCATTCTAATCAAAGCTACTTCGGCCGGCGTACCTATTTAGTAAAATAATGTGCTGTCATAATTACAGTTCACAATACGCCAGTAGTATACTTGGGTAACATATAGGTAATATGCTACAGACCACTTACATATTGTTATTTGGTGAAAATCACGACTTTATTCTTATATTATATGCGGGTAGATCAATAATTGGTGATCCTGTCGAAAGAGGGCAACACTAATAATAAATCTTATTTGTTTTTCAATTTAGTAAACCTTCGAAACATAATTGTCAAAATTTGCGTTCATTTCGACCGTAAAGATGCTTATTGTTTGAATAGAAAGTGAACTGTTAGCTTGTTTTGAAGCATGGAAGTAGAGTACCGATCAATAACGAAATTCTTGTTTAAAAAATAAATCCAAGATGAGCGGGAACCTACCAGTATCCATCGATTGCAACCACAAAACAATTGACATCTGAGTTTAACACGTACAGAGTAGTATATTTGATGAGTCATCAGTGGCAGCTCAAAAACACGTGTATTTCAGAAATGATTAAAAACGTACACCAAATAATAATATTGGATGTACCGAAAAGTTTTGCCCGTTCCGGTTACAAACTTGAACAAGTCACGCACATTCATTTGACACATATTTGGCTCTCTCTTTTATCACTGAATGCATGTATACTGATCTACCAAATGAACAAAAACGAAGATGATTTATGTAAGTATTAAGTGAGACGCGATTGTGTACCCATTGCTAAAGATGAAGTTCTTTTACGCCACTGTATTTTGTGCGAATTCCAACAAGGAAGAAACGCTACAGAACCGTGTAGAAATTTATTGAGTGTTTGGTGAAGGTACAGTTTCTGATAGAACATGCAGAAGATGGCTCGAAACATGACACGAATAGGTGATTTAGACCTTCCTAACGAGCTCTGGGCGACAATCTTTGATCGACGATGACACTGACAAGATTATGTTAGAGCAAAATCCTTTTTTGACAACATCAGAGATTGCGGAAAGGCTTGATTCAGCTCAACAAACCATTTAGGACCATATTCGGAAACTAGGGTTGGCGTGGAAATATTCGAGATGGGTGCCATATGAGTTAAGTGAGAATTTGAATGATTGCCTCATCATATGCACATCTCTGCTTACAAGGAACAAAATCGAACCCTTCCTGGACCAGATGATAACTGGGGACGAAACGTGGATTACCTATGGAATCATTGGGAGGAAAAGGGTATATTGTGAATCCGTAAAACCTGCCCCCTTCACCTCTAAACTGTGCCTGAGTAAGAGAATGTTGTGTATACGATGGGACAGTCGCGGATCAATACATTTTGAGTTGAAACCAAATGAAAAGCTAAATTTGGAGTGATACTGTCTGCAATTGGATAATAAAAACAGCACTTCAAGAAAAGAGACCGACGATATTCATTAGGAAGGACATCATACTGCTTCATGATAATGCCAGGCCATGTACTGTTTTGAGGACTCGTCAGGAACTCGTAGACCTAAGCGGAGAAATTCTGTCATATCCACCATGCTTTCCGGATCTAGTACCCTTCGATTATCACAGGGCAAAAAATTCAAAAACCAAGAAGATATCAGACAAGCGCTGGTTCAATTTTTGGCTTCTAGACATTTTTTAAAAATGGGATATACAAATTGCCATCACGCTGGCAAGAAATCATAAATAATGATGGAAATTATATTATTCAATAAAGTTTATTCAAGGTATGAAAAATTTATTAGTTTGTTTTGTTTTATTCTAAAAACGGACAGAACTTTTCGGTAGACCTGATACAAATTATATACAATGCATCTTGAAGATTCATATTCACTTCCATGTTAGTACTAATTTCATTTAGAACTGTACTAGAATTTCATTTAGGACTGTACTAGAATTTCATTTAGGACTGTACTAGAATTTCATTTAGGACTGTACTGGTGATGTGTACTGTCCCGGTTTGCGTTCTCACTGACACAGTTAATTTTGCAGCCTTTACATACGTAGACATACAAATCTGCACTAAATAAGCCACTGTACTTATTAAGTTAAATTTTAATTTTTATTAATAATTATCGAACAGTTTCATATAGCTTATTTTCTTGAAGGAATGAAAAGACTTTGGTGGTGTGAATGTGATGTGTTACAAGGAGAATTTGTTGAAAAATAAAATAATTTTTTGATGAAAACATTTTCTTGTTGAGGTTCATGATTTATTGATGCGCCCTCGTAGAACAACATATTATCATATTATATACTAAATGCTGTCAAATACTGACTTAAAATACAGAGTTATTTTGACAGTAAGCAGAGGCGAAGCAAAGAGTATTATTCGCCCTACCAA
>JAVIWB010000046.1:0-13272 GCA_031893035.1 Dermolepida albohirtum | reverse complement strand
AGCGTAAGGGTAGAAGATTTTTGCCTGCGAATGTCATTATGTCGTTCCATGACGACAAGTATACAAATCTCCGGCATAAGTTGGTATAGTTATTTCGTGACAGGCCCTTATCGGAGTGGCGGCGAAGACCGTTGCCGCCATGCCCAGGACCATGAGCGCCGACAGAACCGCAGCGGCGGCGCGCGATACGATTGTCGTTACCCTGTTCATGGAAAATCCCCTCTCTCTGTTAGTGGACTTTTGGAAATTTTACGATTGGGTGCTCCCTATATAAGTTGAAAAATGACATGGCGATTCTTTTACTTGGTATTGAACAGACGCCTTGTAAAAGGAGGTTGGCAAGAACCATTCGTTGGGTGGTCGAAAAAGTGACGGAGCATTTATGGACAGCCGATCAAGTATGCGCCACACTGGCGCTCAGTTAAACTTTGCACAACGGCGATTGGCGCTTGAATCGGCGTTTTACAAAAATACAGTCAGTATCGCAAACGCTCTCCGCGCCAAAAAAACGAGACGTATGCCGGCGCGCCTTGAAAATTCGGCACTTCGTTTTCCGAAGTTCTAGTACTCTGTCGTCGATAAAATTTCGGTAAAAGTTGTCATTTGTAATCGGTATACTTTCTGCAAGATTTCATGATGTTGTCAGGAGGAATACCGATGCCTTTGAAGAAGTACTTCGTTTGTTTGTCGTTTGCCGAGCGTACGCATCTTGAGTCCATGGTGAATACTGGAACCAGGGCCGCATATAAGCGAACTCATGCACAGATACTTCTCCTATGCGATCAGTCGGACTATGGGCCATCACTATCCGACTCCAAAGTGGCGAAGCAGGTCGGCAGGACGGTAAGGACGGTGGAAAATGTCCGCAAGCGCCTTGTCGAACAGGGGCTCGACGCCGCCCTGGAGCGGGAGAGAAGAGAGCCTCGACCACCGAAGTTTGACGGCGCCCAGCAAGCTAGAATCATCGCCACTGCCTGTTCCCTGCCACCGGAAGGGCACGCAAAGTGGACACTGCGTCTTCTGGCCGAAAAGGTCGTGGAGTTCGAAATTGTCGACTCTATAAGCAAGGACGGCGTCCGTGCGGTGTTAAAAAACGCCATTGCAGCCTCACCTGAAGAAGTACTGGTGCATTCCTCCAGAAGGTGACGCCGCATTTGTGGCTGCCATGGAGGATGTCCTAGATGTTTACCATCGCCCTTATGACCCGTCTCGGCCGGTGGTATGCATGGACGAATCCAACAAGCAACTCACGAAGGAGACACGCATCCCGATACCCATGACGCCCGGCCACCCGGAACGCATCGACCACGAATATGAGCGCAATGGAGTGGCCGATGTCTTTATGTTTGTCGAACCCTTGGCAGGCTGGCGTCGTGTCGATGTGACCGCCACCCGCAAGTCGGTGGATTGGGCACAGCAAATCAAAATCCTTTTGGATGTCGATTATGTCAACGCGGAAAAAGTCGTCCTGGTCGCAGATAACCTGAACACCCATTGCATAGCGTCATTATATGCGGCTTTTCCTCCACAGGAGGCAAAGCGACTGGCTGACCGCCTGGAGATTCACTACACCCCAAAGCATGGCAGTTGGCTTAACATTGCCAAGATAGAACTCGGTGCTCTCGGTAAACAGTGCCTGAGCCGTCGCATTCCCGACATGGAAACAATGGGGCGAGAAGTCACGGCATGGGCAAGGAGACGAAACGAACAACAGACAGCCGTGAACTGGCAATTCACAACCGAAAACGCACGGATTAGACTAAAATATCTTTACCCAAGTTTATAAAAAGACAAGGTACTAGTACACAGTCAATCTTGTAATTGTGGATAGGTATTTTTCATTTTGTCTCGTGCCTCATCTATGGTATACCGGAGTCATTTTAAAATTCGGTAAATTCAGTATGCGTTTGTCACCTGTTTTTCGGTGCCTTGTCCAAAGAGTTGGAAGTTGTGTGTGAGGAGCGTCCTCAGCTCGTCGGCGTATTCCGACAAGCATTCGAAAAACATCAGGACTTCCTCCGAAAACTCCCTGAACGTCGCGTAATAGCGATTGTTCATGACTTTCTTGCGGAAAAACTTCCATACGCGCTCAATCAGATTCAGATTGGGCGAAGTAAGGCGGCAAAAACCACAATTGGATTCGGCTTTCTCCCGTCTTCAGGTAGTCGGTTACTGGTTGAGCGTGGTAATAGCCCGCGTTGTCCACGATGAGATGGATGTGCGGTGCAAGCGGATTCGCCGCCTCAATCGCCTTCAGGAGCTCCACTGTCGCCTGGGCGTTGACGTTGTCGACCCGCTGCACGATGAGTTCGTTCGTCCCGGCATTGAGGGCGCCGTGAAGATTCAGGCGCTGGCGGCCTGAATTGGCCACGAGTTCCTTCTCCTCGCCCCGTCGAATCCAACCGTAGGCTGGCGACGAGTTATGCGTGGGATGCACTGCATCCGCAAAATACACCGGCGCTTCGGGAGCTTTCCGCGCCATCAGTTCACGGAAGCGCCGGACGAAGTCGGCCTGTGCCTCGCGGTCGGCCTTGCCGGGAACATGCTTGGGCTTCTTGCAGACGAAGCCAAGCGTATGCAAAAGAACGCGCATGCCGCTGACGCTGTAGGTGATGCCAAACGTCTCAAGTACATGATTGACGACGCCTTGGCAGTCCATGTACAGGGTATCGTCAAGATGGCGCTCAAGCTCTTTGCGCTGCTCCGGAGTGAGCTTGAAAGAGCGGCCATCGTACTCGTCCTTGAGCAGGCCGTCGATGCCGCCGCCCTTGTAGCGGTCGGCAAAATTACGGACCGTCTGCTCGTCGAGAAAGGTGATTTCCGCCACTTGCGGCACGGATTTGCCCTTGTCGAGATGAAGAATCGCCGAAGCGCGACCATGCTCACGACCGGAAAAATCCCGGCGGTTGAGGAAGCCGCAAAGCTCATGGCGCTCTTTATCGCTGAGAAAGCCCTTGAAGGTATCCATAATTACAGTGTAACCAATGGAAATCACAAATGCCAACTTTTACCGAATTTTAAAATGCGACCAGTATATGATAAACCATTCGAAGAAAATTGAAAAAAACTAAAAACAGAACCTCACTGTACACGACTATTTTTAATTAAAACCTCTGTAACTAATTGCTAAATAAGGAATAATCTTAAAATTGGTCAATTTTAGGCTGTTTTACGATTACTTTTGCAATATCAATATGTTATAGCGATCTCAGCAAAAAATAGTCGTGTACTGTGTACTAGTACACAGTCAATCTTGTAATTGTGGATAGGTATTTTTCATTTTGTCTCGTGCCTCATCTATGGTAAACGACCATTTGATCGTACATTTGTGCTCGTTTCGCTTTTTTTGCCAGGCGTCTATTTCCGCTCGCATCCTTTCAACGGAGTCAGTGCGTTCGGAAAGTCCGTGGTGGTTCAAGACACTGAGTTCTATCTCAGCCATATTGAGCCAACTGCCATGCTTTGGCGTATAGTGGAACTCAAGACGTTCCCATATGCGCTTGGCTTCGGCCGGTTCAAACGCCTCATAGAGCGAGGCCGGACTATGGGTGTGGAGATTATCCACCACCAGGACAATTTTTTCGGCGTGCGGGAAGTCTTCGTCCGTCAGCTTGCGCACCTGTCCGGCCCAGTCCTTGCGGGTCTTGTGCTCGCTGACGTCTACTCTCCGCCAGCCTTCATAAGGCGCGACAAACAGAAACTGGTTACATGTTCCATTGCGCACGTATTCAGTGTCATAGCGTTCCGGATGACCGGGCGTGGGCGGTAATGGCGCACGAGTTTCCCCGATGAGTTGCTTGGGACACTCGTCCATGCAGACCAAGGGCCGGGATGGATCGCGTGGCCGTTGATAGACGGCAAGCACATCCTCCATATGGGCTACGAATTCCGCGTTGGCTTTTGGAGGAATACACCATTCCTTTCTTTGCCAGGGCTTGAATTCATTTTTTTAAGCGTCTGCCGAATCGTCTCGTGGGAGACACTGTCTACGCGGACATTTTCGAGAGACAGAAACTTGTCCTGAAGAATCCGGAGCGACCAGTGGCTATGCCCATCCGGCTTTGTTCCACAAGCCAATGCGATAAGTCTGGCTTCATCCGCAACGTCGATCTTTCTGGAGCGCGGCTTCTTGGGGATTCCATGAAGGGTAAGTTCGAATCCATGCTCCACAAAATGCTTTCGAATTTCCTCGATGCTACGCTTGTGCATACCGCAAGAGGCGGCATTCTCCTTGTCCGTCATTCCAGTATGGGCATGAAGCAATGCTTGAGCACGCTTACGCTTCTGCGCCGTATGCTTACCCCGTGCAAGGATGTCTTCAAGGACCAGGGTTTCTTCATCCGTCAGTGTTACCCTATAAAGCGCCTGTGCCATAATGATTCCTCCGGTATAAGTTGTATATAACCGAAGGATATGAATTGCATGGCACAATTACAAGATTGACTGTGTACTAGGAGCCTGTCGGAGAACTTTTTTTTCTCGGCCAATTGCCCTTTGGCGGAAGTTGAGTATCCTGTAGGTCAAGGAAGGGGTGATGTCTGTGACCTATCGCTCATATAAGGGTCTGTCACGAAATAACTTTACCAACTTTCTGTTTTATCGAGGCTCTATTGAATAGTTCCACTCGCCATGAACCCCGGCTCGCTTGATCTTCAATTCTGCCATTTCCTTCTTGCTGACGCTTCGCCCGGTCGGGTAGCGTCGCTTGTCGAGCTTGCACATCACCGACAGACCCTTACAGGTGGTGGTCCGCGAGATCAGGTTCACTATCGTCTCGTAGCTCGTCAGCGGTTTGCCGCGCCAGTTGATGCTGATGAACGAGAACAGGCGGTGTTCGACTTTGTTCCACTTGCTCGTCCCCGGTGGAAAGTGGGTGACCGAAATAGAGATGCGCAGTTCGTCTGCAAGGCGCTGCAACTCCCACTTCCACAATCGGAGGCGAGAGCCGTTAGAGCCTCCGCCGTCTGCCGTTATCAACAACCTCTTCGCCGAAGAATACACTTGCTTGCCTTCCAATTGCCACCAGCGGCGGATGGAGGCAACGGCAAACGTAGCGGTGTCATGATCCGTCCCAAGGTTCACAAAGCCTTTGTTCCGGGTAAGATCATAAACGCCATAGGGGTGAGCGCGACCGATACCGGGGTCGGGAAAATCATGGTCTTGGACTTCTTCGGCGCAACCCTGAAAGCGCCATTCGCGGCCCTTGTTTTCGTACTCGCCTACCAATTCCTTCTTCTTGGTATCCACCGAAATGACTGGGTCGCCAGACGCCATGAACCTCTTCACCGTCTTATTGATATGGCGGAACTGCGTGTCTCGGTCGGGATGGTCCGTGCCCTCCAGCGTCTTTTTATTGGCCTGCAGGCTATACCCCAAGTCATGCAGGATATCACTGACAATCCGACGGCTGACATCATGGCCCAACTTCCGAAGAGCCTCCGTAATCTGTCGCAGGCTCTTTATAGTCCAGCGTAACGGAGACTCCGGGTCACCACGGGAATCCGGCTCGACCAGCGCTTCCACATCATCCACCAGAGAAGTCAACTGGTCACGCTTGCGCTTTCTACCCCCGCCGGGCTTGCGAATCCTGCCCGGGGGAAGCGCCTCACCGGATTCCAGGTCGGAAATGGCCGAGGCAATGCTGTGTCGGGGCAAACCCGTTATCCGGGCCAAGGCAGATACGCCACCATAGCCAAGCATCTTGGCTTCGGCCGCTGCAAGCATGCGACGTCCGCGCTCGTCAAGCGTAAGGGTGAGAAGATTATATCGCCTGCGAATGTCATTATGTCGTTCCATGACGACAAGTATACAAATCTCCGGCATAAGTTGGTATAGTTATTTCGTGACAGGCCCTAACCCGGAGCAGCGCGTTCTTTTCCCGACGCTGATGTCGGATTCGTTGCCCGAGAATCATTTGGTGTTCTTTATTCTCGACCTGCTGTCAAAGCTCGATTTGTCGGCTGTTCATAGCGCATACGAGTCAAGGAAAGGCGGCCAGCCGCCATATCACCCCGCCATGATGACAGGTTTGTTGTTGTACGGGTACTGCGTTGGCCTGACCAGTTCCCGAAAGCTCGAAAAGGCGACCTGGGAGCAGATTCCATTCCGCGTTTTGACCGCCGATCAGCGTCCCGACCACGATTCGATATCGAGTGACGCGGGAAAAGCGGTGTACGCAATGCGCAAGGCAATAGTGGAGCCGGTGTTTGGTCAGGTCAAGGATTGTCGCGGCTTTCGGCGCTTCAGCATGCGCGGCTTTGTCAATGCCGGACATGAATGGTCGTTTGTCTGCGCGGCGCACAATCTTTTGAAGCTATACCGGCATGGCGCTTCATTGGTCCGAAAAGCTTCCGCCCAACTTCAGAATACGGCGAAGCGGGCGGTGAAGCCGTCTATTCCAGATATTTTCACCCCTGACTATCGTCGCTTGTGCCTTGCGGCATAAAATTGCACCCCAATCATCGGATTCGGGCGCAAAATGAAAGATAAAATCTGTTCGTTGTCCTTGAGGTGGGTTTTCCGACAGGCTCCTAAAGCGTTTTCGCAAAATATTGACCCTTCCTCTGCGCGTTTTATTGATTCCGGTATTTGTAGTGTTGCAACCGGTTAATGGCGTAGCGCCAGCAACCCGCTGACGCAGAACTCCGCGGAGAAGGCGAAAGTCGCGGCCAGGAGCACCAGGCTGACGATCGTCGCCCAGCTCCAGATCTTGTCGTCGCGGCCGGGATTTTTGCTCTGGCTGGTGGGCGGCAGAAAATAGCCCAGCCCCGCGCCGGTGATCATGCCGCCGATATGGGCAGCGTTGTCGACGCCGGAAACGACCAAGCCGAAAACCAGGATTGAGACGGCCCAGCGGATCAGGTGCGAGCCCAGCATCTGGCCCAGGTGATAGCGGTTGCGCAGGTAGGTACCGAGCATCAGCCCGAGCACCCCGCACACCGCCCCGGAAGCGCCCACCGACGACACTCCCGTTCCCATAAGCATATTGACCAGCGTCCTGGCGGCGCTGCCGCCGATCCCGGTGATGACGAAGGTGGCCAGAAGTTGTTTCGCGCCCCACAGCCGTTCCGCCAGCCGGCCCAAATCCCAGAGCGCCCAGCCGTTGAAGAGTATGTGAATGAATCCCATGTGCAGGAAGCAGGCCATCAGCAGACGCCAATATTGGTGATAGTCGATCACCAGCGGCGTGCGGTTGCTTCCCATGAGGACATAGGTGTTGCCGCTCACCGACAGGAGCGAGAAGAGGCTACCGCCGCCGCCGTCGCCGCGATAGGCCGGGGGCAACGAAAATTCGACGGCGAACTGGAGCAGAAAGACCGCGATCATCAGGCCGAGCAGGATGCGCGTGCCGATGAAAGGCTTGGACAACAGCTTTTTGTACGCGCCCCGGATGCCGCCTTCCGTCCGCAGCCGCCGGGCGCAGTAGGGGCAGAATTCCGCGTTGGTCCGCACCAGGTTGCGGCAGCCGGGACAGGGTTTGAGCCCGCTCTGCTGGTTGCGAAAATACCAATCCGCCATTCAGTGTTCCTTTACCAGGTCCCAGAGCGCGTCGGCGGTGGCGCAGGCGAACAACTTGGTGCGCATGGCGTCGTCCCGGAAGATGGCCGAGGCCCGCGCCAGATAGCGCAGCCACTCCGCCTGGCTGTCCTCGGGCATGGCCACGAGCAGGATAAGCCGGACCGGGGTGTTGTCGAGGCTGCCGTAATCGACGCCGCGTTTCAACACCGACAGGGCGGCGGTGGGGAAGCGCACCCCGGAAATGCGCACGTGGGGCGCGCCGATGCCGAGACCGAGGCCGGTCGCCAGCGCCTCTTCCCGCTGCCAGGTGGCCGCGACCACCCGGGAGAAGTCGGAGATGCTGGGGGAATCCCGCAGCATTTCCAGCGTCCCCTCGATGGCCTGCCGCTTGTTCTTGACGTCCAGGATCGCCACCCGATCCCGGGACAGATACTTGCTGAATTCAGACATTTTGCCTCGCCTTGCTGCTTGGTAAGGGTCCCATACCCCCGGTCGGGACATTTTCGGCGATATCGCCGTTCACGGCAAGAGGAAACAAGGATTCCTTGACCACTCCTGCCGCCATTTGTTATACTTTATGGCTTCGCCGGGCCGGCAAGGGTCTTTCGCGCTTTGCCATATGTGTCGGTTTACCGGGCAAATCAGACGGCATAAAAACCTTTGCGCTACGGGACGGTCATGATCAACAGAATCAGATTCCGCCTGCCGGAGATCGTCATCGTCCTGATCGTGCTCATGGCCGGTTACGGCGTCGCCAGCCCCATGCTCATCCGGGCCCGCGACAACGCCCATCGCCTGAAATGCCTGGACAACCTGCGGATGATCGGCGAAGGAATCCGGAAGTGGTCGGAGCTGCACGACTACGCCCTGCCTCCCGGGCGCGGCATGTCCGGCTTCTGCAACTCCCCTGACGGCACTCCCCTTCCCGGCAACCTCTACGCCGTTGAGCCCGGGCTCAATGCCCTTTGGGACAAGGGCCGGGGCGTGATCAGCGATCCCTCGGTCTTTGTCTGTCCGGGCGATCCCTATATCGAACCGCCCCCGGCGATCGGCGAGGATTTCACCTCCCCCGGCCAGCTTTCCTACGCCATGACCGGGGACATCTATCCCACCGACGCCGCCAACAAGGTCATCGTCGCCGACAAGAGCGACAAGGGCCTTCCCGACGGGGCGACCCGGCCCAGCGCCAACCACGGCCACCGCTTCACCAACGTCCTGTTTTTCGACGGCCGGGTCCGGACCTGCGCCAAGCCGGTTCTTCCCGTCGGCATCGGTTCCGATCCGGGGAGCATCTATGTCCGGGAAACCGGCGACCGTGACGACACCTATATCGAATGACACCCGAAGCGAATTGGTTCTCGGACTTAATCGAGGCTCACTCATCGCATTCGCATTGGGACGCCCTGCCGAAACCGATTTCCCTTGAGCAAAAACGGAGGATTGGCGTGGAGAAAATCGAAACCGTCATTTTCGACCTGGGGCGGGTCTTGACCCGCGTCGTCTTCGGCGACAAGTTCGCGTCGCTGATGCGGCGGCTGGGCTTTCCCCCCGAGGAGGCGTTCAGCAAATACTGGAAGGCCCCCGAGGTCGTGGGCATGATGATCGGGGAGATCGACGGCCGGCGCTTTCACGCCCTGGTCGAGGAGCGTTTCGCCATCGGTTACAGCTTCGAGGAATTCTCCGACGCCTGGTGCGATCTCTTCCAGCCCATGCCGGGCATGGAAAAACTGTTCGGGGAGCTGGCCGACCGCTACCCGTTGGGCCTTCTCTCCGACACCGATCCCCTGCATTGGGCCAAGGTGAAAACGCTCTATCCCTGGCTGGGAAGGGTTGCCGTCCCGACCCTGTCCTTCGAGGTCGGCTGTCTCAAGCCCGATCCCGCCATATACGCAAAGGCGGTCGCGAACGGCGGCGGGCCGGCGGAACGCTGCCTGTTCATCGACGACGTGGCCGGCAACGTCGAGGGCGCGCGGAAATCCCGCATGCAGGCCGTGCAATTTGCGGGGGAGGAACAATTGCGGAAGGATCTGGCGGAGTTGGGAGTACTTTAAACGAGGAAATCGCCATGGAGTGGTGGAAGCTTTTCAGCGGCACCTTTGTCCTTATCTTTCTCGCCGAACTCGGCGACAAAACGCAACTCGCGGCCATGGCCAAGACCGCCGACAGCCCCGGCAATTCCACAGCGAAATGGGTGGTGTTCCTGGGCGCGTCCCTGGCGCTGGTGGCATCCACCTTCATCGCCGTTTTCCTCGGCCAGACCCTGAAGGCGCTGGTCCCGGACGAGCGCTACATCAAGATCGCCTCGGGCGCGCTGTTCCTCGTCTTCGGCTTCATGATTTTGTACGAGACCTACCGCTCCTACCGGGGCGTCGCGGAAAAACCCGCTTCCGTCAGCGTCCAGATCCCCGCCGCCTCGATATCATCGCGTCTCCGGGCCGGTTTGGTCGGGGGAATCGCCCTGCGCGCCGCCATCGATTTCGAATCCTACACCGGTGATCGCTATCGCCGCCTGGCCGCGATCGCGCCGCCGGAGCTGGCGCATTTGCTCGAATCGCTGGCCCACGAGGAGGATTCGCACCTCGCCCGCCTGCGCGGGATTTCCGAGATCCGGGAAAAGGCGCTGGCGGACGCGGACGAACCCGAAGCGGCCCAGGGGACGCAACCCCTTTCTTCCCGAAAAAAATCGGAGTCCCTCGCCGATCTCATCCACTACGAAAACGCCGCCGCCGGGTTCTACGAATCCCTCGCCCGGCGTTCCATCATCCCCTCGGTTCGATCGGCCTTCGCCCTGCTTGCCGAGGAGGAGAAGGCCCATGCCGAGCGTCTGTCCGAGATGGCCAGGCGTTTTTCCGACTGGGACGGCGGCGTCGCCTGATCGCCCGCAACGCTCTTAACGCGCATGCAACCAATACAGTCACGCCGTCCTTGCTCACGCTGTCAATAGACGTGGACGGTTCCGAACATTCAACCCCTTCATTATCAAGAAAGCGTCCGGTATTCCCCACCTTGACAAGCACGAAAAAAAATCGCCGCCGTAGTGAGTCGGCGGCGATGATTGAGGGGGGCTTACTTTGCGTGGGAGTCGTTCCACTTGGCAATATATGAAAAATATTCTTCATAAAAGAAAAAATGCTTCCCATCCCAAAGATCCCGAATACTTTTTTATACTGGTGTTTAACACTACAACGCTAGATTTTGCATAACGAACCGTGGCAGCGTCTCGACACCCGCGACTCCAAATTCGGCGTCATCGCCATTGACGACACCATGATCGATCACGCCGGCAAATTCATCGACGATGTCGGCTACTTCTGGGACCACTTCGAACGGCGGAGCAAAATCGCCCATGATCTGCTCATCGCCAACCATGTCGCCACTTCCGGCAAACACTACCCGCTCGAATTCCGCCGCTTCCGAAAGCAGGACCAGTGCAAGCAGGACCAGTGCGGGGCCGAAGGCGAGGAGTTCAAAAAGCACCCCGCCCTGTTTCTCGAACTGGTGGACTTCTGCATCGAACGCGACATTTCCGGTGCTTTCGTCTTCGACAGCTACTTCACCAACGCCGAATGCCTGAACCCGCTCAATGCCCGCAAGCGCGATTGCGTCGGCGACCTGAAGTTCAACCGCAAGGTCGTGTGGAACGGCCGCGAGATGACGGCGGACGAAATGGCCGCCTCCATTCCTTTCGAGTCTCGCAAGCCGATAGAGCTTGATGGCAAAAAGCAGTGGTACTTTTCACGCAGCATTCGTATTCCCCGCCTCGACCACAAGGTGAAGGTGATGATTCTGTGGAAGAGTCAGTACGAGGCGACGGCATCGAAGATTCTCGTCACCAACCAGTTGAACTGGGAAGTGAAGCGCATTATCGGCGCGTATCGTCGTCGTTGGACGGGAACGGAGACGTTCCATCGGGACGGCAAGCAGCATCTGGGGCTCGGAGACTGTCAGCTGAGAAATGGCGAGGACCAGACCCGGCACACCTACCTCGTCTTCCTTGCGTACAGCCTGTTGTTGCCGCAAATGCAGGGCGACCGTGTACAGGGATTTTCGACCGCTCTCGTTTCCACCGTCGGCGACGCCTGCCGCGGCGTGCTTCGCGACACGCTGTCTTCGGCGCCCAATTGCAGACGGCGGGCAGCCTGATAGTGCGGACGATTGGTCTTGCCCGCGCCACAGTGAAGATAGGGCTGAGGAATTTGGCGTACAATATCTCCCGCTTTGTCATACTGAAGAGGGGCATTGTCTCTTGAGCGCCCCTCGGCGGCGGCCGGGAGGCTTTTCCTGGCCGCCTTCGAGAGAATCACGGCTGAATGCGACTCTGTTTTGACGTTTTGGAGGCGCATTTTTCAGGAAATCGGGAATGTAAATAATTGGGATGCAAAAATGCTGGTTCCGAGAGGTTCCCTTAAGATCACCGCCGCCCGCAACTTTGCAGCTCGGCGCTTGATACCCCATACTTCGCCGCCAATGCCTTGTTTTCGGCGATCACCTCCACGGGATACTCGATGCCCTCCATCTCGGCCTTTGCCCTGGCCTTTGCCTCAGGCTCGCCCGGCACCAGGATCTCTTCGACACCCGAAGCCTTTTTTCCGCCCTTCAGGTAATCGACCGAAGTGTCCATGCGCCGTTTGAACGCTTCGGCATTGTCCACCGCATCGATATCGATCACCTGGATGAGATGGCCGGTATTCTGCATCTGGGTCGGTTTTTCGTAAAGATCCCCCACCTCATCGCCGAAACTCGAGTTGTTGAGGATGGCGGAAATAATCGCGTTCATAAAAGTGAGGCCGTAGCCCTTGTAGTCGCCGAACGGGCGCACGGTTCCCCAATAGCCTGCCTCGGCGTCGGTGGTCGGCCGGCCGTCGGTGTCGAGAGCCCAGGTGTCGGGAATGGGTGCGCCCGTTTTCATGGCCATGACGATTTTTCCCCGCGCCACCACGCTGGTGGCCATGTCAAGAACGACCGGTGGCTTGCTGGCGCAGGGTACGCCAATGGCGAATGGGTTGTTGCCGAGTTGGCGCTCTGTTCCGCCCCAGGGAGCCATGATATTGCCGCAGTTGATGGTCCAGCAAAAACCAATCATGTTCTCCCTGGTAGCCATCTCAGAATAGTAGGCGCAGGCACCTAGGTGATTGCTGCCGGTGACCGACACGGTCGCCGAGCCGAACTCCCGCGCCATTTCGATTGCCAGCTCCGTCCCGAAGACGGCCGCGACCATACCCATACTGTTTTTGCCGTCGACCAGCGCGGTGGCGCCCTTTTTCTTGATCACCACCGGCTGCGCCGTCGGGCTGGTGCCTTTTTCCTCAAACCGGCGCACATAGATGGGTGTGCGCATGATGCCGTGGGAATAGACGCCGCGCATATCACAGGTGACGAGATGATCAGCGACCGTCCAGGCGTCCTTTTCGTTCATGCCGGCGGCCATATAGATATCCTGCTGCCATCTGTGGGCGGCCCGGGCCGAAATCACCACTTTATCGCCGAACTTGTAGTCGGATTTGGCCATGGAGATACCCCTGTAAAGAAACGTTTTCGCCAACCGGCACTCCATCCGGTCGTGTCGAAAACGTTTCGCGTGAAAGTGAAAAAGACAAGCATAGTCCCGACCTGCGCGTAGCGCAAGTCTCAAGAGATTCAATGATACGGGAATCCTCAATCAACGCCGATATGGGTGAAGGAAGGCACCAGCAAAGCTCCCTTCATGCCGACGGTGATATGGTTGCGCATCGCCTCGCCGGCGCGCTCGCCGTC
>JAVIWB010000045.1:0-13363 GCA_031893035.1 Dermolepida albohirtum | reverse complement strand
TTTATTAAGAAATTAAAGCCCCTAAACAGTCAAAATTAAAACCGGTATATATTGTTACACTTTTATATATAATAATTTTTTTATCGTTTTTAAGATTAATTTATTTAATTTAAAATACAATTCAATTTTAATTCCTAAATTATTATACTGTCATTATTTGTCCGGTCCTCGTATATATATTTCAGATGCAGAGTCCCTTTTGTTTAGTCACGTACAATGGTCAAGGTTGCAATAAAACACCGAAATCAGGTACCTAAAACTGTACTCGAAGTTACAAAACTTTTCACTAAATTCGATATCAACTTAGTTATATTGATTTTTAAATGCAATTCGCGATTCAAATACCAATCCCAATTTGGTATTTCTTTTACACAGAATACACGTCTACTATTCTGTGTAGATAATTTGCTTAATGTTTATATTGAAATTAAAATAAAATTTTAATGAAACTAATTCGTTTCCCGCCCAAGTGGTAGCGTGCCTGCCCCCTGTTTGCTATTGGTTAATTCAAACATGACACGCACACATAGCCCCTCAACCAAAGGGGTTTCCCTTATAAAAGCCATAACCGAAAGGGGAAACCGGGTTCTTCGCTTTTCTGTCGTCATTAAAGAACTACACGCGTCTTTTCACGTGTTTGTGCCGCGAACCTTTATTCGCGCTTCTTGTGACCTCGTGTTTAATTCCGCGACCGCGGAACATAAATACACCTTCCTGATCCAGGAACAAAGCGCAAGTATATGCATCGCCGATGCACATTTAATCTAACCTTTTATTTTATATTTTATTAGCAGCCTTCGTACATCCAGACTTATATTTTATTGCAGCTTTGCTATTACGTTCATCCTATTTTATTTGTTGCTCTAGTTCTTTTTAACTATTTCTATTTACCACATTCAAGCTTTAAGAATTCATTTAACTTGTGAATAAAATTTTAAAGGCATTTCTGTCGTTTTATTCCACTAATAATCTTTCTTTCAGCTGGCACGCGTCCTGGACTTTTGACGCTCATTGTACACAGCTATTAATTATTAACTCCTCACATTACATTCAATTATATTACTTTCTTGTCTTTTATTTGCATTTATTACAGTGCTTTAGTTAGTCGGACACGCGCTCGTAATAAATTGACTAACCAACACGTGCAAATAAATATTCTCTGTTAAATAATATCCCTATTATTATTTATTAAAACAAAGGAGGTAATAAATTGTCTCAATCAATCATTCATTTCACATTTTTACATTCTCAATCAATTTTTCATCTTCCTTAATTAAAAGGAGGAGGTAATAAAGTGGCGCCCAACGTGGGGCTATTTTTAGATCAAGTGTGATCAACGAACCTACCCGCAGCATCATAATGAAGTCAAAAGTGAAAGGACAGCAGAGCAACCCTTCTAATTCCAAATTAAATGATTTGGTGGCGCCCACGTATACTTCATCTGATATACAATCTCTTATCAATGTTTTACAGCAATTTTGCAAATCAGTTGTTACAACCCCTGTATCGCCTCCGAAACCAGATATCTTCAGTGGAGATATTTTCCAGGACCCGGAAGTTTTTCTCTTACAGCTGGAAACGCATCTGAAAGCACATACGCTAACTCCTGCCAGGACAATCGATGAAATTGCATCATACCTTGATGGAGAAGCAGCGATATGGTTTGAGCAACTTGATAATCAAATTGATTCTTTCGATTGTTTCAGCGAACTCTTTCTCGAACGTTACAAAGCTGTCGAACGTCAGGATAAACTGCATGAAATTTTGTATGGTTGTTTTCAGCAAGAAAATGAACGCGCAGTTCCTTTTCTTTTGAAGAAAAACGTTTATGTAATCGTTTATACCCGGACTAGGGATGACCAGAAGAGACTACAACGTTAATCAAGAGGCAATTAAGATCCGAATACAAAGTGATGTTAGGACCAAAACCTCTACAATCAACGAAAGCGCTAAGAGAAGCCTGCATACAGATCGACAATTATATTCATGGAGATCCTACGGAAATTTACGCAAGTAAAGTATCAGTCTCACCTAATTTACTTTTAGGTAATAAAGCGAAGAAGCCGATAACGAAAGGATTACCGCCCTGTAGCTACTGCTCGGATAATCACTGGCATCGCAATTGCCCAATCCGCAGAGCGAAACAGCAGCCATCGTTGAATTATTTACAACATAATTCATCATCAAGCACACCCCGTATATGCGTAAACGTCACAGGACGCTCTGTCGACGCTCTTTTGGACACCGCGGCGTCACATAACTTTGCCGTCCCGTCCATTGTTCAACGCATAACATCGAAGAAGTTTAATACGGCATCATTAGGCAACAAATTTTCGTACCTGAAAATCACCGGAACTGGATTGTAAACATGCAAATTCTAAATGAGGTAATCGAAATTCCTGTTTTTATTGCACCGGATTTGCGGGAGAATCTCATTCTTGGTATGCCGTTCTTCGAATCACAACAAGCTGTATTAAATATAGGAAAACGTTGTTTAGATTTTGGTAAGGATATTCGTCATTCAATTAAATTCGTTACATCCAATATGTACCCAAGAACCAAATCTAATCCTAATGTTAACCCTATCCCTTCTTCACGTGCAATCGAGTCTGTTAGTAGTTTTCAGCGACCTAAATCACCTAGATTAAGTAGGTCAACCCAGGTACTTCAGAAAAATACAAAGAATCGACACTCTAGTCGAAAAGGCCACGATACAATACAAGACCGAACAAAGAAGCAGGTAGACCGGACAAGGCCCGTCTTCAAGCGAGACCGACCGTCAGCCAGTGCCGGGGGTCATTGGTTAAACGCCGCCATCCATTGTAGAAAGACCGACGATCAACATCGACATCTGCATCGACCTCGCCACAAAGTCATTAGTGCGCGAACGGGTACTCCTACACACGCGAATATCACAAATAGTAATTTACTTAGTTCTAAGTTAGCTAGTGATGTAATGTTAGATTAGGGTCGATCTTTCCCTTTTCGTAGCGATACCCAAAATATTATTTTGTATTTTTTTTCGCGACTAACACCTGTGCGACTTAAACAAGCAGATCAGTTTTTGCTTTCATTGTCTTACATTGCTAAGTTCTAGCAATTTCAAATTCAGCCAAACGTAATTAACTGGATTCTGATGTTTAAGAGCGTGCGCTTACTTGCCTGCGATTTTCCAGGTTTTTGTTCGCAATCACTCGTACAGTGAGTAAGTAAGCAAAGCATTAGCATGTTGAAGTCGATCCTGGGCGCATTTTCTTTGCCTTTAAAGTAAATCAATGATGCATTTGATTAACGATTCCTCATCTGAAAAACTAACATTAGCGTACCGCAAATAATGACACCAACGCGTGCGGGAATTGTTACACTCTCTATATATAATAATTTTTTATACCGTTTTTAAGATTAATTTATTTAATTTAAAATACAATTCGATCTTGAATTCCTAAATTATTATACTGTCATTATTTGTCCGGTACTCGTATATATAGTCAGATGCAGAGTCCTTTGTGTTAGTCACGTACGAAGGGTCAAAGCTGCAATAAAAGCACCGAAATCAGGTACCAAAAACTGTACTCGAAGTTACAAAACTTTTCACTAAATTCGATATCAACTTAGTTATATTGATTTCTAAATGCAATTCGCGATTCAAATACCAATCCCAATTTGGTATTTCTTTTACACAGAATACACGTCTACTATTCTGTGTAGATAATTTGCTTAATGCTTATATTGAAATTAAAATCAATTTTAATGTAGCTAATTCGTTTCCCGCCCAAATGGTAGCGTGCCTGTCCCTGTTTGCTATTGGTTAATTCAAACATGACACGCACACATAGCCCCTCAACCTAAGGGTTCCTTATAAAGCCATAACTGTAAGAGAACCAGGTTCTTCGCTTTTCTGTCGTCATTAAGACTACACGCGTCTTTTCACGTGTTTGTGCCGCGAACCTTTATTCGCGCTTCTTGTGACCTCGTGTTTAATTCCGCGACCGCGGAACATAAATACACCTTCCTGATCCAGGAACAAACGCAAGTATATGCATCGCCGATGCACATTTAATCTAACCTTTTATTTTATATTTTATTAGCAGCCTTCGTACATCCAGACTTATATTTTATTGCAGCTTTGCTATTACGTTCATCCTATTTTATTTGTTGCTCTAGTTCCTTTTAACTATTTCTATTTACCACATTCAAGCTTTAAGAATTCATTTAACTTGTGAATAAAATTTTAAAGGCATTTCTGTCGTTTTATTCCACTAATAATCTTTCTTTCAGCTTGGCACGCGTCCTGGACTTTTGACGCTCATTGTACACAGCTATTAATTATTAACTCCTCACATTACATTCAATTATATTACTTTCTTGTCTTTTATTTGCATTTATTACAGTGCTTTAGCTAGTCGGACACGCGCTTGTAATAAATTGACTAACCAACACGTGCAAATAAATATTCTCTGTTAAATAATATCCCTATTATTATTTATTAAAACAAAGGAGGTAATAAATTGTCTCAATCAATCATTCATTTCACATTTTTACATTCTCAATTTTTCATCATTTAATTAAAAGGAGGAGGTAATAGTAGTAAACCAGTAACCACGTCTTTCTAGAGTACTAACCTTTGCTTGAAACGTGTCAAAATTTTAAGTCGATCGGACCAGAAACAGCTGAGTTATCGAGGTTGGAGTAAAGTCGTTTTGTAGTTTGTTTAAACAATGGAAAAAACCGAGTTTCGTGTTCTGATAAAACATTGTTTTTTAATGGGTAAAAACACCACGCAAGCAAAACAATGGATTGAAAAATGTTACCCGGACTCTTGTCCATTAAAAGCAACGATTTGTCGGTGGTTTGCCGAGTTTAAACGTGGTAGTACCGACACAAATGACGCGGAACGCTCGGGTAGACCTGTGGAAGCCGTTACACCGGAAAAGAGTGAAGTGACAAAAATTATAATGAAAGATCGTAAAGTGAAGCTCCGTGAGATTGCTGAGATGACACAGATATCATATGGAAGTGTATTTACTATCCTTCATGAAAAATTGAGCATGAAAAAGGTTTTTTCCAAGTGGGTGCCGCGATTGCTCTCGATGGAACAAAAACAGCAACGAGTCGATGATTCAGAAAGCTGTTTATCGCTATTTACTCGCAACAAAAAAGATTTCTTGCGTCGTTACGTGACCATGGACGAAACATGGATACATCACTACACTCCAGAGTCGAAGCGGCAGTCATCTGAGTGGCGCACAGCTGGCGAAAGCCGTCCGAAACGTCCGAAACGTCCGAAAACGCAGCAGTCAGCTGGCAAAGTCCTGGCGTCAGTTTTTTGGGATACACATGGCGTGATTTTCATTGACTACCTCGAAAAAGGTAAATCGATCAACAGTGATTATTATATTGACTTACTGGTGCTTTTGAAGGAGGAAATCGCAAAAAAACGACCGCACATGCAGAGAAAAAAAATCCTTTTTCACCAAGACAATGCACCCTGCCACAAGTCGATGAAAACAATGACAAAATTGAACGAATTGGGTTTTGATCTGCTTCCCCACCCCCCATATTCGCCAGATTTAGCCCCCAGTGACTACTGGCTCTTTGCTGATCTTAAAAAAATGCTCCAGGGAAAAAGATTTGGCTCAAATGAGGAGGTCATCGCTGAAACTGAAGCTTATTTTGAAGCGAAAGATAAATTTTTTTATAAACATGGTATTGAAAAATTGGAAAAGCGTTGGAACCATTGTATCACCCTAAAAGGTGATTATGTTGATGAATAAAAAAAAATTTGCAAAAAAAAAGTTGTTTTCATTGTTAGTCTCGGGACTTATTGATCCATGTGTTAATATCAACCATAACAGTGTTCTATAAAAACGTCGATGCTAACGATAGTTTATGAAATTCTGTACTGGTGGTTTTAATCTTAACGACACTTCTCGGAGAGGGAAGCCCACTGAGATTGATGATAAGAAAGTAAAGACGTTGATCTAGTCAAACCCACAGCTTACAACACGAGAGATTGCAAAAACGTTAATTATTCATTATTCTAGCGCTTACGACCATATGAAAAAGCTGGATCAAAATTAAACGGGAATATGTTGAAATATAGTTAAAAATGATTATGTTGAAGTTATGGACCTTTATTCCTGTGAGAAAAGTATTAAAACATGATAACTTCTATGAAAATATCATCTAAGAGAAGAAAGTACTAATGAATAATATTATTGCCTCCCTCTCTCGTCCAATACATAAGCGAGAACCCGTCTATCCCACAAGATCGGTAACTAAGTTTCCAGTATGTAATAGACAGACACTTGCGTCACGGCTTTTTGCCAATTAAAGAATGTTGAAAGGAATAATTATATTATTAATAATTATGTATTGGACGAGAGAGGGAGGCAATAATATTATTCATTATTTTTCAGTATCGAAATGATATGATAAACGATATGAGGAATCGTTCGTTAATAACACAGATCTGCCTGAGGATCGGTGAATTCCATGAAACATATGTTGTAGATACGATGTTATTAATAATAGAATGAAAACAGTATTTTTATTAGAACTTAGCTCCTTTTCAAAAGGCAACTGTGAATAAAAATGCTGCTGAATTTATTTAGCAGAAAATTGGCCATCTTCCAGACCAGGGGAAGAAGGAAGGTAAAAGAACGAATAAAAATTTAAGCAAACAAATTTGCATATAATCTAGAAGGTTTAACGAAAAAAAAAATAATCCAAAAATAGCCGATATGACCTTTGTTTTGCTGTAAACACTTAAAATTTTCGAATGAATTCTTATGTATACGCATTCCCAATATGTCGACAGTTTAGTTGGCGGAATGTTGTTCTTTGCTCCAGTTCGTTTCTTGTTTGAACTAGAGTAGTGTACACTTGATATTTAATGTGGGCAGGCCATAAACACAATTCATTAGGACCAATCAAACGATCGTCTGTCAACATCAAGAGTGGATGATAGCACCATCCATTTGGTACTAACAAGTTCGGAAATTATTTATTTAATGTCAAATTTTCCAGAAAATTTGTAACATTCCCATTAAAATCAATGAATAACGATCACTAGTTAAATTTAAAGATATGAAATAAACCTATTGTGCATGATCAAACAAAACACATTAAAACTAAATGATTTTCAGAATTTCATTCACTTCTTTCTATTTGTAAAAATTGGGTCATACTGTGTGCGTACAGTGTGCGTCTTGGCTTTCGACGGTACAGTATCGTGTACGGAATTTCTTTCGTGCGGGTGCTCTGCCGTACTTTTTAAGGTGCGACACTGTTTAATTATCAGCTGATGACGACAACTTGGTTGTCGAAATACGTATACAGAATACGAAAATTAATGTGGAAAGAGGTATATATCAACCTTAAATGATTAAGCTAATCAACCACAGGCTCCATCAAAATTACCATGATGCTTTTTGACATCGATGTAAAACTCGCCTCAATTCGTTTCTTTGACCTATGATAGGTTTCGGACTTATGCCGATGTTTCCGATGCAAAGGAAATTAATAGTTGGAATATTTCAGTCGCAGAGTACTCCTCATCGGTAATGACGGCACTGACGCTGAGCGTTTCGATGGCGGTCGCGCCCGAAAGGGCCGCCGCGTATCCGGAAGTTCCACTTCCTTACAGGATCCATGTCAGCCGCACGGCGCAGATTGTATCGATATTGGATGCTGAAACCGGCGAGTGCGTTCGCCAGATGATCTGCTCCACCGGCGCGGCCGCGACGCCGACCATCACCGGAACCTTCCGCATGCCCAAGGCCGGCAGCGACGAGCGCAAGGCCTCCATATGGTTTACAAAGCTACGCGCGCTATGAAATTCGCATCAAGGGCGGCTATCTTTTCCATTCGATCCTATACAGCAGAGCCGCCGTCAGCTCGCTCAGCCGCGTGTCCTGGTCGATGATCGGCAGCCGCGATTTGCACGGCTGCATCCGCATGACGCCGCTGGACGCGCAGTGGATCGCCTACAATTGCGCGCCGGGTACGATTGTAAGAATCAGCGACGGTCGCTATCATCCACTCTTAATCAAGAGCAGCGGTTCCATCAAGCGCACGCTGCCCGCCGCGCGCTCCGACGGCTCGCTGCCCGGCTACGAGCCCTCGCTTTCCCCCACCCCGCGCCCCACCGACGACGACAGGCCCACGCTGGATACCGGCGCGGAAGGCCCCTTTACCAAGGCGATGCAGACGCAGCTCAAGTCGCTGGGCTATTTCACCGGCACGCCCAACGGCAAGTATAGCAACGCCACTAAGTCCGCGCTGGCCGCAATTTTTTTTTACCGCGTTCTCAATCTGAATCCCGGCACGGCCACTTTCACCGACGGCGTTGCCACCAAGGCATGGCAGTTGCGCGTGCGCGACAACAAGGACAACCTCGCTTTTATTCACAGTTGCGCTGAAGCTGGGCTCCAAGGGCGTGATCGTGCAGCGCTGAGGCAGCGCTTATACGAGCTGGGATACACGACCGAGGCCGCGACCCAGATCCTACAACACATTACACGAACAATTCCTGATATCGTTTATCATATCAATTCGATACTGAAAAATAATGAATAATATTATTGCCTCCCTCCTCGTCCAATACATAATTATTAATAATAGAATGATTCCTTTCAACATTCTTTAATTGGCAAAAAGCCGTGACGCAAGTGTCTGTCTATTACATACTGGAAACTTAGTTACCGATCTTGTGGATGAACCAGGGTTCTCGCTTATGTAGGTGGACGAGAGGGAGGCAATAATATTATTCATTAGTACTTTCTTCTCTTAGATGATATTTTCATAGAAGTTATCATGTTTTAATACTTTTCGCACAGGAATAAAGGTCCATAACTTCAACATAATCATTTTTAACTATAATCAACATATTCCCGTTTAATTTTGATCCAGCTTTTTCATATGGTCGATAAACGCTAGAATAATGAGGATAATTAACGTTTTTGCAATCTCTCGCTTTTGTAAGCTGTGGGTTTGACAAAAGTACTTGAACAACGTCTTTACTTTCTTATCATCAATCTCAGTGGGCTTCCCTCAACCGAGAAGTGTCGTTAAGATTAAAACCACCAGTACAGAATTTCATAAACTATCGTTAGCATCGACGTTTTTATAGAACACTGTTATGGTTGATATGGTAACATATTCTAATAAGTCCCAGTCTAACAATGAAAACAACATTTTTTTTTGCAAATTTTTTTTTATTCATCAACATAATCACCTTTTAGGGTGATACAATCGTTCCAACGCTTTTTCCAATTTTTCAATACCATGTTTATAAAAAAATTTATCTTTCGTTTCTAAATAAGCTTTTTTCAGCGATGACCTCCTATATGGTGGGCCAAATCTTTTTCCCTGGAGCATTTTTTTAAGATCACATAGAGCCTGTCACTGGGGGTGATGTATTCTTTTTGGGCGCTTACCAATGGGGTCAATGTGCAAAACCCAATTCGTTATACGTCATTGTATCCATCGACTTGACGATGGCAGGGTGCATTGTCTTGGTGAAAAATGGATTTTGTTTTCTGCATGTGCGGTCGTTTTTTTGCGATTTCCTCCTTCAAAAGCACTTAAGTCAATATAATAATCACTGTTGATCGATTCCTTTTTCGAGGTAGTTGAAAATCACGCCATGTGTACTGGTGCAAACTGATCGCGTATATTCCAGCTCGCTTGCTGCGTTGTTATTCTATTTCGGATATTTTGGACGGCTTTCGCCAGCTGTGCGCCACTCAAACGCCTTCTTGTCTATATCTGGAGTGTAGTGATGTATTGCTTCCTCTGGTGTCAAATGTGATGTACACATTTCAGGTTTTGTTCGGAATTTGATTATACGCCGTTAAACACTTTTATGATATCTGTGTCATGTTCCTTTGCTGTTTTTGTTCCATCGAGAGCAATCGCGGCACCCGCTTGGAAAAAACCTTTTAAAAAAAAAAAAAAAAAAAAAAAAAAAAAAAAAAAAAAAAAAAAAAAAAAAAAAAAAAAAAAAAAAAAAAAAAAAAAAAAAAAAAAAATAAATTAAAAAAAAAAAAAAAAAAAAAAAAAAAAAAAAAAAAAAAAAAAAAAAAAAAAAAAAAAAAAAAAAAAAAAAAAAAAAAAAAAAAAAAAAAAAAAAAAAAAAAAAAAAAAAAAAAAAAAAAAAAAAAAAAAAAAAAAAAAAAAAAAAAAAAAAAAAAAAAAAAAAAAAAAAAAAAAAAAAAAAAAAAAAAAAAAAAAAAAAAAAAAAAAAAAAAAAAAAAAAAAAAAAAAAAAAAAAAAAAAAAAAAAAAAAAAAAAAAAAAAAAAAAAAAAAAAAAAAAAAAAAAAAAAACAAAAAAAAAAAAAAAAAAAAAAAAAAAAAAAAAAAAAAAAAAAAAAAAAAAAAAAAAAAAAAAAAAAAAAAAAAAAAAAAAAAAAAAAAAAAAAAAAAAAAAAAAAAAAAAAAAAAAAAAAAAAAAAAAAAAAAAAAAAAAAAAAAAAAAAAAAAAAAAAAAAAAAAAAAAAAAAAAAAAAAAAAAAAAAAAAAAAAAAAAAAAAAAAAAAAAAAAAAAAAAAAAAAAAAAAAAAAAAAAAAAAAAAAAAAAAAAAAAAAAAAAAAAAAAAAAAAAAAAAAAAAAAAAAAAAAAAAAAAAAAAAAAAAAAAAAAAAAAAAAAAAAAAAAAAGAAAAAAAAAAAAAAAAAAGAAAAAAAAAAAAAAAAAAAAAAAAAAAAAAAAAAAAAAAAAAAAAAAAAAAAAAAAAAAAAAAAAAAAAAAAAAAAAAAAAAAAAAAAAAAAAAAAAAAAAAAAAAAAAAAAAAAAAAAAAAAAAAAAAAAAAAAAAAAAAAAAAAAAAAAAAAAAAAAAAAAAAAAAAAAAAAAAAAAAGTATAATAATTTTGGGATTCGGAGAATCGAATTGTATTTTAAATTAAATAAATTAATCTTAAAAACGGTATAAAAAATTATTATATAGAGAGTGTAACAATTCCCGCACGCGTTGGTGTCATTATTTGCGGTGTACGCTAATGTTAGTTTTTCAGATGAGGAATCGTTAATCAAATGCATCATTGATTTACTTTAAAGGCAAAGAAAATGCGCCCCAGGATGGACTTCAACATGCTAATGCTTTGCTTACTTACTCAGCTGCATAAGGATGCAAACGAAATCGCAGGCGAGTGACGCTCTTAAACATCAGAATCCAGTTAGTACATTTGGGCTGATTTGAAATTGCTGAACTTAGCAATGTAAGACAATGAAAGCAAAAACTGATATTGCCTTGTTTAAGTCGCACATGTAAAGTGAGCAAAAAAAAAAACCAAAATAATATTTTTTTGGGTTATCGCTACGAAAAGGGAAAAATCAACCCTAATCTAACATTACATCGCAGGCCCAAAATTAGAAAAAATAATAAAATTTTTATTTGTGAAAAATGTGTAAAATCCCGTTCGCGCCCTTGATGACTTTGTGGGGGAGGTCAATGCAAGGGTGTTAAACGTCGGTCTTTTCAATGGATGGCGGCTTTTTCCAAAGATCCCCGGGGTTTTACGGTCGGTCTTGCTTGAAACGGGGGCCCTTTCCTTTTCCCGTTTTTTTGTTGGTCTTTTTTGGCCCTACCTTTTGGGTTTGAATTTTTCTTTTGTATTTTTTTTGAATACCTGGGTTTCCTACTTAATCTGGTGATTTTTGGTGGGTGAAAAATTTAACAGAAATCAATTAAAAGGGAAAATTTTAAAATTAGGGTTTAATTTGGGGTTTTGGGGAATATTGGATGTAACAAATTTTAAATTTAATTTACAATTTCCTTTCCCCAAAAACTAAACAAAAATTTTGTTTTTAAAACACTTGTTTTGAAATTTGAAGAACGGCATACCAAGATGAGATTCTCCCGCAAATCCGGTGCCAAAAAAAGATTTTGGGTTACCTTGTTTTGGAAATTTTTTTTTTTTTTCAATCCAGTTTCCGGTTTTTTTCAGGTACGAAAATTTGTTGCCTAATAAAGCCTATTAAACCCTTTTTGATGTTATGCTTTTAAAAAAACGGGAGGCAAAGTTATGTGACGCCCACAAAAAGCGTTTTTTGTGACTTTCCCATATTGGGGGGGCTTGATGATGGAAATTTTTGTTGTAAATAATTCAACGATCCTGTTTCGCTCTGCGGATTTGGGGAATTGCGATGCCGGAAAACCGGAAGCGGGGGTAAAACCTTTTGTTATCGGCTTCCTTTTGCTTTATTACCTAAAAGTATATTAGATGAGGCTGATACTTTTCTTGCGTAAATTTGGGTTATGAATTTTAATTGCAGTTTCAGGCTTCTTCTTGACTTTTCATTTTATTGTAGAGGTTTTGGTCCTAACATCACTTTGTTTTTCGGGTTTTAAATTCCTCTTGAAAAATTTTCTTCGTGTCATCCCAGTTCCCGGGGATAAACGATTAATAAACTTTTTTTTTTCAAAAGAAAAGGAACTGCGCGTTATTTCTTGCTGAAAACAACCATCCCCAAAAATTTTATGCCGTTTATCCTGACTTTTGACAGCTTTGTAACGTTCGAGAAAAAGTTCCCCTGGAAAAAAAAATCAAAAAAATCAATTTGGGTTATCAAGTTCTAAACCCCTATCGCTGCTTTTCCCTCAAAAGGTTTAAAGAATTTTAAACGATTGTCCTGGCAGTTTTGTGCTTTGGGGTGCTTTTTCCCGCTGTGGAAAAACTTGGGGGCCTGGGAAAAAATTTTTTTCCACTGAAAATATTTTTGGGGAAAAGGGGGGGGTTGTAACAACTGATTTGCAAAATTGCTGTAAAACATTTTATAAGAGATTGTATATCAGATGAAGTACACTTCCCAAAATCATTTAATTTTAAAAAAAAGTTTGTTTGCCTTTCCCCTTTTGACTTCATTATGATGCTGGGGGGGGTTTTGTTGATCACACTTGATCTAAAAAAAAACTCCCCTTTTTTGGGGGGCCTTTTTTACCTTTTTTTAATTAAAAGATGAAAAAATTGAGAATGTAAAAAGGGAAAAAAAAAGAAATATGAAATATATGACGGTTAATTCAATGTTAATGTAAGGGGTTAAAAATTAATTATTGGACAATTTAAAAAATCCCCTTTGGGGTTTTAATAAAAAAAAAAGGGAAAAACCAAAATTTTTTTCCAAAATTAAAAAATTCAAATTTTAAGTGTTTTGGTAGTTAAAAATAAAAAGGGGCAAAAAAAAGATAACGAAAGCAAAATGTAATAAAAAAAATTAAAAGGGCCAAAAAGTTAAAAAAAAATTGGAAAACCCCCTTTTGAAGGTGGGGTTAATAATTAAAAGTTGTTTTGCACAATAAAAATCCCAAAAGCCAAAAGGAAAGCACCAAAACTGAAAGAAAGGATTTACTAGGGAAAAAA
>JAVIWB010000044.1:0-13314 GCA_031893035.1 Dermolepida albohirtum | reverse complement strand
GGCCGCGATTGTAGATGAAAACGGCGAGATTACAACGATAGCCCCCGGCGAAACCACTATATCGGCGCAAAGTGACGATGGCGGATATATCGCAAGCTGTGTGCTTACGGTTGTTCCCGCGATTAGAGTCGAGTCAATATCTTTGGACAAAACATCTCAAATTCTCGCATATGTGGCAGCATTACATTAAACGCGGCTATTACGCCTGACAACGCTACTAACAAAAATATTATCTGGTCTGTGAGCGACCCGAATGTGCTGAGTGTAAACGCGAGAGGGCGCGTAACGGCAATCGGGAGCGGCGTTGCCGATGTCATCGCAACCACAGAGGACGGCGGGTTTTTCGCAATATGCACTTTTACCGTTCCTGAATATTCAACGGCTGTAAGAAGTGTTTCAATCAGCCCAAGCGCGGCTACGGTTTATTTGGGCGATACGCTTCAACTCAACCCGGTTTTCAACCCTTCGGACGCAACAAATAAAAATGTTGTTTGGGACAGCGATAATCCCGATGTTGTTTCTATTTCATCAAGCGGACTGGTATCGGCAAACGCTCTTGGCATCGCAACTATCACAGCCACATCGGAAGAGGGTGGATTCAAAGGGATTTGTACAATAGTGGTTGAACCGCAGCCTGTTAGAGTTACAGGAGTACAGTTAAGCGCTCAAAGTCTTGTTCTCGCCGTTTCGGAAGCAACAACCTTATCGCTACTGTTTTGCCGGAGAATGCCACTAATAAAAGCGTTAAGTGGAGCTCCTCCAATAGCGCTGTTGCCGTTGTTGCCGCAAACGGTAAAGTAACCGCAATCGGACTTGGGACAGCTACCATCACGGTTACAACCAATGACGGCGCGTTTTCGGCAAGCTGTGTGGTTACGGTAAGCACAACAGCTTTAAAGGGTGATGTTAATTATGACGGTGAGGTTGACGCGGCGGATGCGCTGATTGTTCTGAAATATGATGTGGGACTTACAAATATCTCCGCGCAGCAGATAGGCATTGCCGATGTTAACAATGACGGTTCGGTAGATGCTGCAGATGCAATACTGATATTAAGATACAACGCGGGACTCATCGGATCGCTATGAAGGAGGTGTGATGCGATATGAGGAAAGGATTGCGATTTTTGTATATACTGCTCTCCACACTGTTGATTGTAACATATATGCCCGTGAATTTCACGGCAGCGGCGGCAATGCCTGTCATTACCGCAAATAACGTAAGTGGTCAGGTCGGTGAAACTATGACGGTTTCATTCGCAGGTACCGACGCGTCAGCAGTTTATGGCGGCGGTTTTAACGTGGTATACGACAATGATAAGCTTCAGGTTGTCAACGCGGCCGCGGGAGATGTGTTTCAAGGGGTAATGCCCGTCGTGAATCCGGGGTATGAAGCAAATAAGATTCGTATAACCTGGGCAGGGCTGAATCCCCTGCAAAACAACGGGACAATTTTGACTGTACAGTTCCTTATAAAACAAAGCGCCGCCGAAGGCAATACGACGGTCAATATTGAGAAACTGAGACTGTACAATTCAAATTCTGAATTAATTACAGGAAGCGCCATAGGCGGTATCATTGCGGTTAAATGCTCTTATTTGTCTTTGTCGGCTGAAAGCGGAGGCGATAATGTCCGTGTTGCGGTTTTGTTTTCAAGCGAAGACGAGATTTTCGGCGGTTCATTTAATATTGTGTATGACAATACGGTATTAGAGCCTGTTTCGACAGGAGCGGGCTCGGCTTTAAGCGGCACAACCCTTGTGTCGAATCTGAATTACAGAGAAAATATTATCCGTGTTTCCTGGGCAAGGATTACGCCGCTTACCGAAAACGGCGAACTGTGCGCAGCGTTTTTCAAGATTAAGGACGGAATGCAGGGTGAGATTTCTTTTTCGCTTAGCAATATTATACTTTACGGTGAGGGCAGCAAGTTACTTGCCGTAAAGTCAAGCGACACGGAAGTATCCGTGACATCTTACAGTGAGAACATTCCGGTTCTTACCGTTGAAACCGTTGCGACCGCCGGACAGTCGGCAGTTGATATTGCCGTAAGAATTAACGAAAACTCCAACATTACAGGTGGTAATTTTAATATTATGTTCGACACATCAGAGCTTGAATTGATTTCTGCAGAGATTGGCGAAGTATTGATAAACAAAAGCCCTGCCGTCAACCCTGAATACGCGCCCGGTAAAGTACGGTTGTCGTTTGCATGCGTATTGCCTTTCAGCTCTGAAGGAAATCTGCTGATACTAAGGTTTTTAATTAAGGCGAATGACGCCGATTTTATCAACATCACCGCTGAGGACATACATTTATATGACTCAAGCGTAAATACAGTTGGATATTTTGTCAATCAGGGCGGCGTTTCAATTAATACGGCTAAGCTCCAAATTGTAGATGTAGAACCGGAAATTGACGGAGACACCGCAACTTTCACACTCCAAGGCCTGAATGAATGCGGCGGCAATGTGCAGAAAGCGTCTATAATTATTTCCCTATACAGTGGTATTAGATTCATGGGATTAAAAGAGGTCACGCTTGATTCACAAAATGGCCTCGTATTTGAGCAGGAAATTGAGATGGCTTTGCCTGAAGGCGCGACACACTATAAAATAATGATTTGGGATAAAAATAATTTATGGCCTCTCTGCAAGAATGCTGAAGGCGACCTGTGAGGTGGTATTTTTGAGAAGGATTGGAGCGTCTGTCATTTTTGTAATGGCGGCGGTTTTAAGCGCGACGGTTTTTGCGGCGGAGGTAAAGGTTGATACCGGTACGATAAGTGATAATATCTCTGTTATCACCATTTCGATTGACGGCGTTGAGGGAGCTTGCGGCGGCGGAATTACCGTTGCCTACGATAACAGCAAACTAAAGCTGTTGAGTGCAAAGCCGATAGATATTTTAGAAGGCGTCGGAGCGTTTGTAAATTCTGATTACCGTTCCGATGCTGTCCGGGTTTCGTGGGCATCATTGCAGGCAATTCCGGCAAGCGGCGGCATATTACAATTGGTTTTTGAAGTGCTGGACATTTCCGAAAAAGCTGATGTATGGATTGAGCAGGGGAAGCTCTTGGATATTGACGGAAATGTAATTGCTGTTGATATTAAAAATGGCGGCGTTATAGTTGAGACAGATAGCAGCCCGGATTCCGAATCTACGAATAAACCGCGGTATTCAGGTAATTCATATGGGAATACAACAGTCCCCACGCCTGTTCCTGCTATTGACCATCAAGATGATAGCGGTCAACAGTTACCTGCCGTGCAGCCGGAATTTTCTGATATTACTGACTATCCGTGGGCGGAAAATGAAATAAACTCTTTAGCTCAAAAGGGCATTATCAAAGGAACAAGTAATACGACATTCAATCCGGCGAGCAATATCAAACGTGCCGATTATATGCTTTTGCTTGTGCGCATGTTAGGGGTGACTGCTGATTTCACGGATAATTTTGACGATGTGGTTCGTGGTGCCTATTATTACAATGAGATAGGCGCTGCGAGGACGTTAGGGCTTGCCGCCGGCGTTGGTGATAACAAATTCAATCCCGAAGCTTTCATAACCAGGCAGGATATGTTCGTATTAGCCTATAGGATTATGAAACAACGAAATATTATTACAAATGATGCAGATGACAGCTTTCTTGCCGCATTTAGTGACAGCGATTCTATAGACGATTACGCTCGAGCTGCATTAGCGACGCTGATTGATAAGGAATTGATAAAGGGAAATGAAAATAAAATAGAACCTCTTAATAATGCCACAAGAGCGGAAACAGCAGTTTTTATTTATAGGCTGTATGAGTCTATCGTTTGACGAGATTAATAAAAATTTCATGAAAGAAGGTGATGGCAACCAAAACATTAGAAAAAAAGGATATAAAGAAAGCCCTTTCAAGCGCAATCGCGTCGGTTGAAATGGAAGGCTATGTTTTTACAGATTATCATAAAAAAACTATGTGAAGCGGTAGTGACGGGCAAAATGACAAAACAAGAAATGATTGAAAATCTACTTGCCGTCAAAAGTTAATTATGGAATATAGTAATGCGCCCATAGGGATTACCTTACGGGCTTTTATTATACCCAAAATCAGACGTAAAGCCGTCTGATTTTTTTATATATAAAATATCAAGTTAAAGGAGCCATGAAAAAATGAAAAAACTATTTATCGCTATTATCTTTTCGGTATTACTTGCCGGGGAAAAGCTTATAAATTAAGGGTTCGCAGCCAATAAACGATGTTATTTAAACGACCATTTTTAGTATGATAATATTTTTATACTAAAGTTAGATTGTTTAATTATTCTAAACTACAAAATTTCCAAAGGATGTTACTAAAAATGAATATATTAAAATTGTTTAAGTTCTTTCTGTTGAATATTGTTGTAAAATATGGTAATATAAGATAAAGGGAATGAAATAATTAAGTTGTTTAATAGTATGGTAGAAATTGCGAATAATGCCCGTATGGGTAAGTATATACATTTGGCTGAATCTTATGGTGATAACAGGTTACTATCAAACGGTGCTTTACATTCTGCCAAAAAATGAATGTTGGTTTAATGAGAAGAATCAATTTGACACTGATGAATCTTTTGCTTTCCATGGGGAATATGAATTAAGGCACGAAATTGAGAGATTACAAAATACGATAAGTCAACTATCATCGTAAGATTTGTAAGTGGGCTGGGCAATAACAACTTTATAATTTTGCTGGTATTGCCATATAGCTATTCTCATAAAGGTGTGGTAAAGCGCCCGCGGAATATGAGCAGCATTTATATCTGCAAAATCACGTGATATGAAATGGCTATATTCTGTGCCAATGCAGAAATGTGGTTGGTACTCTTGGGATAATGTGAAATGAAGTAGTTTAATACGTTAATAATAAACTGTATTTTTTTACTTACGAAAGGAAGATTCTTTATGTCAAAATTTAAGAAACCTAATCGCAGTCAGGCATTTGAAATAATAGCGGAATACGCAAATATGGGGCTTTGGGAACTGGTCATTGAAGGTTCTTCCCAAACAATCCATATGGACGGGCACACAAGATCTGCTTTGGGATTTCCGAATGAAGAAAAAACCATGGACTTTTTAAGGCAATGAAGTTTTTCCATGAAGATGATCAGTCGCGAATTCAGATAGATCTAAAGGAGCTTATCCTTAACCCGGGGACTAAAAAGATGATAGAATACCGCGTCTGGAGCAATGTGACAAAACAGTGGCATTGGGTCAGAAGCTTTGCCATAAGCCTGGAAACACATACGCCGGGATTATCCTATATTATTGGAAATACGCAGGATATACAAAACAGCCTTGCTTTTCAGTCATTCATCAATCAAATGAACGAAGCGAACGAACGCACTCAAATCATGCTGGACGCGACGCCATTGTGCTGTAACTTTTGGGACGAAAATTTTAATAATATTGACTGCAATGAAGAAGCGGTCAAGCTGTTCGATTTGAAAAACAAACAGGAGTATCTGGACAGATTTTTCGAGCTTTCTCCCGAATATCAGCCTTGCGGACGGCTTTCCAGTGAAATGGCGAATGAAAATGTCACGAAAGCTTTTAATGAAGGTAAAGCGGTTTTTGAATGGATGCATCAGAAGCTGGATGGAACATTGATACCGGCTGAAATTACGCTTGTCCGCGTAAAGCATAGTGAGGGATATATCGTTACGGGGTACACCCGAGATCTGCGTGAATATCGCAAAATGATGCGGGAGATTGAGCATCAGGACGCTTTGCTGCATACAGTGAACGAAATTGCCGCCATATTGCTTCAGTCGGAGACTGATGGATTTGAAAGCGCGGTGTGGCAATGCATGGGTATGATGGCTGCCGCCGCGGATGTTGACCGTGTGTATATTTGGAAAAATCATGTCGAAAACGGCCAGTTATACATGACACAGGTATATGAGTGGTCGGAGGGCGCCGATCCGCAACAGGGCAACGAGTATACGATTTCTGTCCCATATAGTGAAAACGCGCCCGGTGTGGAGGAAACGCTTTCCAGCGGAAAGTGCGTTAATAATATTGTAAGTGAAAAACCGGAATGGCAGGCGCATCTGTCCCCGCAGGGCATATTGTCAATACTGATGGTTCCGGTGTTTTTACGCGATCAATTCTGGGGCTTTGTCGGGTTTGACGATTGCCACCGTGAACGTATATTTACTGAGGATGAAGAATCTATCCTGCGCTCCGCCAGCCTGCTGATTGCGCACGCTCTGCTCAGAAATGAAATGACCTTGAGCATACGCGCGGCGGTGGAGGAAGCGCAAGCGGCCAGCATTGCAAAAAGCAACTTCCTGTCAAATATGAGCCATGAAATGCGCACGCCGATGAACGCGATTATCGGGATGACGTCCATTGGTAAATCCGCGTCTGACATGGAGCGCAAAGATTATGCATTTGAGAAAATCGAGAATGCGTCAAAGCATTTGCTTGGCGTGATCAATGATATACTGGATATGTCTAAAATCGAGGCAAACAAGTTTGAATTATCGGCGGCGGAATTTGATTTTGAGAAGATGCTTCGGCAGGTTGTGAATGTCACTAATTTCCGTGTGGATGAAAAACAGCAAAGGTTTTCCGTGCGAATTGACAGAACTATACCTCGTATTTTAATTGGCGATGACCAGCGGCTGGCACAGGTGATCACAAATTTGCTCTCCAATGCGGTAAAGTTTACTCCGGATCAAGGATTAATCAGCCTGAACGTATATTTTGTGAAAGAAGAAAATGGCCTGTGTACGATTAAGGTTGAAGTAACGGATACGGGAATCGGCATAGCGAGTGAACAGCAGGAGAGCCTGTTTGAAGCGTTCCAGCAGGCCGAAAGCAATACGGCGCGTAAATACGGAGGCACGGGGCTGGGACTGGCAATTTCCAAACGCATTATTGAAATGATGGGCGGTAGGCTATGGGTAGAATCCGAGCTTGGTAAAGGCTCAACCTTCGCGTTTACCATCTCCGCAAAGATCGGTATTGAAGAAAAGCGGCAGCTTACAAGGCAGGAGATGAATTGGCTGAATTTCCATATTCTTGTGGTGGATGATGATCCGGATGTTTTGGAGTATTTCAAAGAAATAGCAAGGGAGCGGCATATCCTGTGATGTTGCGGTAAACGGCGTGGATGCGCTCCGGCTTATAGAGCAAAACGGCATGTACGATATTTATTTTATTGATTGGAAAATGCCGGAAATGGATGGTATTGAACTGACCCGCAATATTAAATCTAAAAATGAACATCAGGACAAGCCGATAATAATCATGATTTCCGGAATGGACTTCGATGTTATCCGTAAAGAGGCAATAGAGGCGGGCGTGGACAAGTTTTTACAAAAACCATTGTTTCCATCCGATATCATGGCCTGTATCAGCGAATACATCGAAATCTGCCGTGATACTGATTCAGTAGGAACACCAGAAGCATCGGATAACTTTGAAGAGTATCATATTCTTATTGCGGAGGATGTTGAAATCAACCGCGAAATAGTAATCGCTTTGCTCGAACCGACCGGAATAGCGATAGAATGCGCGGAAAATGGCGAGGCCGCTGTTCGCTTATTCAAAGAAAATCCTGAAATATTTGATATGATTTTTATGGACGTGCAAATGCCGATAATGGACGGCTATGAAGCCACTCGCACAATTCGCGCCATGACGGATAACCCCAAGGCTCAGCAAATTCCAATCATCGCAATGACTGCCAATGTATTTCGGGAGGATATAGAGAAATGTTTGGATGCGGGGATGAACGATCATATAGGAAAACCCTTGGATATCGAAAATATGCTTTCTATAATTCGTTCCTTCCTTCCTCTAAATAAAAGTGAATAGTCGTAAAATAGCTGGTAAGCAGTTACACATTATCGTAAGAGTGCAGGCTTCCCTTATTGGGATAATGTGAAGCGAATATTATTTATATTATTGGAGTTATCAATGAAAAAGAAATATTCAAAATAGACTATCCTTGTATGGTCTGGAATGGAGTACGCGACCTCGGTATTATCGCAAAAAATATCCGGCGAAGCTGGACTGATATTTACTTGTATGGCAGTAGTCTGGGCGCGTATTTCAGCTTGCTTGCGGGTGTAATCGTGTGTCATTCCGTCATATTCATTATTATATACCATGATCTTCTTTTTGCAAAAGAGAGAATTAAGGCTGGTATATGTTAAATGTGGTAGCCATACTTTTTCATCCTCTTTATTAATCATTCACATGATACAAGCAGAAACAATTGCCACAGTTTTGTCTCAAGCGGGACATGTTAATATAACGCTTTATAAATCCCTGTTTGTATAATCGTATTTCCACATTATTAATGTATCGCATCAGCTTGAAATTGAAACAACCTTTTTCATCCGTGTATTCGGATTGCCGGAATGTTCCATGCTTTAATTCTACAAGCACACCTTCAATAGGACTTTTTCAGCAGCTGTCAATAACGCATCCGCTAAATAACTGTGTGCATTTGCAAGATGTACATTCGCACATCTTGCAAAGCATGAAATTTACTGTTTTATGCTCTTCCGGCATAATTCTAAAGCATCGTGATGCGCCTTCGTAAAATTCAAGTTCCTTTATCATGGGTCATGCCAACGCTTTGGCTTTTACCACATAATTCCCGGGAGATACGTCTATAAAGATGTAATATCCTTCACTTGTTGTAGTAGTTGATTCTACCATAACATCGTGATCTCTATAAAGTCCTACCCAGGCATTTGCGATAGATCCTGTCTGACTTGTAATGAAGCCGCTTATAGTGGTGCTTTCTGCCGGAGCAGTGTACGTGGCGAGCGTTACATTTTCACTTACAAGCGTGGTCGAATCCGAAACAATAATGTTTTTGACCCTTTCGGCTGAATACCCTGCTGCCGATACAGAGATGGTATAGGTGCCATTTTGAAGGTTTGGAACCGCATATTCTCCATCATCAATGCTAAGTGTAGAAGCAATGATGTTGCCGCCGCTGTCAATCACATCTATTCTTGCGCTGCCTACCGGACCCGTATTATCGGAAATCACGCCATAGATGACGCGATCGGTGCCTATATAAGGCTGCAGCAAAAGATTCTGTTCAAGGGAGTCTGCGCCAAGTGAGATGCTTACATGGGCGCAGGGATGAAATCGGCTTGCGCAGGCGGTAATCTGATAATCGCCTTCTGATAGTGTAATGCAGTAATAGCCGGAGTTGTCCGTATATGCGCTTGCTGCCAGATTATCCGACATATCATAAATTGATACCAATGCGTTCGCTATAACTTCTTGGCCAAGTGTTGTGCTGTACACAAAACCGGAAAGCTGAGATGGAAGACTGCCTGCCTTTTGCAGCTCAAGTGAAGCGTTTTTATCCTCTGTATCCGTAATGTTGATTATAGGGCTATATTTTAATCCATAGCTGTCATAAACAACTGCCATAATTATTTCTCCTTTAATTTTATATTCTAATAAAGTATATAACAGTTTATCGTTTTTTGTGACATTAAA
Organism: Dermolepida albohirtum; assembly: GCA_031893035.1. NCBI lineage: Eukaryota > Metazoa > Arthropoda > Insecta > Coleoptera > Scarabaeidae > Dermolepida > Dermolepida albohirtum. The sequence continues at coordinate 3,808 of JAVIWB010000044.1, read as the reverse complement.
TAACGACAGCTGCGTTTATCCGGTAGCAAGTCATCGTTGTAAAATTCTTCTCAAAGCCTTTTTCAAAATAAAAGTAACATCAAAATTAAGCCTTGTGATAGACGAGGTCACAAGTCAACATAAAACACCATAAAATAGTAAAGGAATATTAATAAACCCAAGAATTATTAAAGCGGGTTCGTCCCAATTTGAAAGTTGTAATATTCCAAATAATAATAGAGGTGATAATCATATCAATATTTAATGAAATATTTAAAAAGTCGATAACAGCTGTTGGATTTTCCACCGGCTTATTGGCTGATAGCTTACCAAGCCCTATTCTTGTGGTAGTGGATAACAACTCTGCAAATCCGTTTAGTATGTATATGGGTGAGCTGTTAAAAGCGGAAGGATTCAATGAGTTCGAAACGGAAAACATCAACAATCTAACAGAAGAGTATATTATGAAATTTGATTTAGTTATTCTAACAGAAATGTCAGTCACATTGGAACAAAGTGAAATGCTTAAGAAATATGTGAATGACGGCGGAAATCTAATCGGACTGCGGCCTGATACATCTAAGTTATCTGAACTTTTCGGAATTTCAAACACAAGTAATATAGTTTCAGAAGGATATATAAAAATTTATATATCGACTCAAATCGGTAAAGGACTGGAATCAAGCACCTTGAAATTTCATGGTTCTGCGGACGCATATGAAGTTACAAGCGGCCTCAAAATAGCATCCTTATATAACGACAGCGTCACGGATTCCAATAAAGTCGCAGCTGCAACAAATGTATATGGCACTGGTAAAACTGCTGTGTTTTCATTTGATTTATGCAAAAGCATTATATATATGAGGCAAGGGAATCCTGCCCTCTCAGGTATTGAGACTGATGGTGTTGATGGAATACGTCCTATAGACATGATGTACGCTAATGGAGATTCATACAATGATAAATCCAAGGTCAGTATTCCACAGGCAGATGAACAGATGCATCTGCTGTCTCATACTATTGAATGGCTGAACGCCTCTAATAAACCACTGCCGCGTTTATGGTACTTTCCTGACGGAAAGAAGTCCATGACTGTTTTCACAGGTGATTCGGACAGCGGGGGATACGACAATATAAAGGATGAATTTGATACGGTTAAGGAATATGGTGGTCATGCCTCCATTTATATGTTGGAAAATGATATGACTGCATCATCCCAACAGATTCAAGACTGGATAGCTAATGGTCATGAGCCGGCGATCCATTTCGATAATACAGCAAATAGGACTGATCCGACTTGGAGTCTGACAAATCAGGTATATGACGGTAATATTGCGTATTTTTCGAACTTATATGGGAGCGCCAGCCTTCCGACAACAGTACGCAACCATTGGTTGGCATGGTGTGGTAAGGATTCAGCGGGAAGCCCTGAATTTGCGGCGCAAGCTAAGATAGAGGAAAACCATGGACTTAAGATGGATTTCAACTATTATAATGTATATCCTTATCAAGGTGGCAGCGGTTTCGAAAATGGCAGCGGCCTTCCCATGAAATTTGCTGCAAGCAACGGAGATATACTAAATATATACCAATCTGATACCCAAATGCCGGATGAAGCGTGGCATGAGCAACTATATGCCAATTATAAGACAATGCTTGACCAATCAATCAATGATGGAAATTACGTATGGATAAATGTGAACATTCATCCCAGCAACTGGCCGACATTTAAAAATCAGGCTATACAAATATTAGACTATTCGAAAACTAATTCTATCCCCATTTGGAGCGGTAAAGATATGTACGACTTTACTAATATGCGGGATAGCTCTGGTTTCAACAATGTCACATGGGAAAATAACACCCTCTCATTCAGCCTTGCTGCGGAGGCGCAGGATTTAACTGTAATGATTCCGGCTGTATATAACGGGCAGATACTAAGAAGTATAACAAAAGATGATTCTAATGTCGCCTATAATATTGAAAGAGTTAAGGGCAGCAGCTATGCGTTTGTTGTTACAAGTCCTGGCAGCAGTTCCTTTAGTGCGGTATATTCTGGCGACCCCGTTCAACAAGTAAAACTTTATACTATCGGAGATAAATCTATAGATGAGGGGGAAGTATTAAATTTTAGTATAGCAGCTAATCACGATGACGCATTCCCGGTAACATACACTACTGCTGATGCACTTCCAATAGGTGCAGCCCTAAACAAGCAAACAGGCGAATTTAATTGGGTGCCCAGTCTTGGACAGATGGGCATTTATACAGTGGAATTTGTTGCAAGTGACGGACTGACCATAGACAGTCAAACAATAGAAATAACCGTAAAAAGCATTTTAACTCCTATCCCTGAAAATGCCGAAACAATATGGGGCACAAAAACCGGAATAACGGTTAATGATCAGAATCCACAATCCTATGAACTGGGTACTGTATTCAGCCCTTCGAGTGCGGGAAAAATTATGTATATAAAGGTGTTTGGAGTAGTAGGAGAAAGCGGTGACCATATAGCGAGAATCTGGCGCAATGACAATGATACAGTGATTGGTGGGCCGTATACAATAAACTATACCGGTACTAATACTTGGGTATACTATGAAATACCCGGCGGTGGAATACGTATTGACCAAGGTGTAAATTATACTGTTTCAGTCTCAACCGGAGAAGATTCAGAAAAATATTATTCATTTATTCCAAATGACATTCAAAGTGCAGGTAATAATGGTAAAAGCTTATTCTATCCTGCGGATGCCGGAGTTTTTACTGAATTATTAGGAACAAGGCCGAGTCAGTTCTTCAACTTCAGTAATTATTTAAGAGATATTGTATTTGTGCCTGATAGTAATAGCAGTACAAATCACGCTCCGGTGCTTGACGCGATTGGGGATAAAGAAGTACAAGAGGCTAGCAACCTCAGATTTACAATAAATGCAGCCGACGAGGATAATGATGTATTAACTTATAGTGCAATTAACCTGCCTTCAGATGCAATTTTTAATCCTGCTACACAGACATTCAACTGGACACCGGGTTTTGATCAATCTGGAACTTACAGTGTACAATTCAAGGTGAGTGACGGGACAGATGAAGATGTCAAGACAGTGAATATAACTGTATTAGATACTTCACCTGCCTTTCCGGATAATGCTGAGACTGTCTGGAGTACAAAAGATGGAATAAAACCGTTTGAAACCGCGTCACCATTAGAAATCGGAACAGTATTCAGATCATCTGCAGAAGGAACAATAACACATGTTAAGGTGTATGGAGTTGTAGGAGATTCGGGAGACCATTCTGTGCGAATCTGGCGCAATGACAGTAATTCAGTAGTTGGAGGACCTTATACAGTTAACTATAGTGGTGCAGACAATTGGGTTATCTGCGATATACCCGATACAGATATTGAAGCTGATGTTGATTACACCATTTCCGTTTCAACAGTCTCAGGTGTGATAGGGTATTATCCAGGAATCAACTTTGACGTTTCGAATACGGGTAGTAATGGTAAACACCTCTCATATCCGGCAGATGCCGGGGTTTTCTCCGAAACGTTAGGAGTCCGACCCGTAACTGCTTTTAAATCATCCAATTATTTAAGGGATGTTGTATTTATAGCGAGGGCCGTAAACCCCGTCACATACACAGTGACATTTGATTCGGATAACGGCACGGCTAACACCAACGTGACCGTGGTTGGGGGCGATAAGGTCGAGAGCCCGGCAGACCCAACCAAAACAGGGTATACGTTTGCGGGCTGGTACAACGGCGAAGTAGCGTTTGAATTTGACACTGTGATAACGGCTGACATCACGCTCACAGCTAAGTG